>LBNU01021279.1:47053-62040 GCA_014162995.1 Artemisia annua
TGGATCCTTACCCCTATTAACAATCCTAAAACACATAAAACAACATACATTAAACCACACGCAAAACAAAACTGTCAATCTGCAAAAATTGCCGAAAACCAAATTAGCCATAAGCCAGCTATATAATCCAAAACAAACACCCCTTTATACCATCTAAACACTTATAAAACCACTAACCAATCCTAAAACACATAACAAACTGTCATTCTGCAAAAAGCAAACCGCGCGCTTTTTGTACCTGAAAAATGATGAGGGAAATGGTTCCTCTGGAAACAAAAAGGGCAGATCCAAATAAGAGCCTGGAAATCAACCCGACAAAAAGGGTTTAAAACAGAGGAACATGTTTTACATTTGAGAGGAGGGTACGGGTTTGTCGGGATATTGATGTTTTGTCGGATCGGGGAAATGGAAGCAGCGAATGGGATGATGCATTTGCTGGCTTCTACTTTTGTCTTTGGCCATGCGTTCCATGTTAGTCTTATTCCGTCTATGTCTCCTCCTTCTGGATCCACCACTCCACTTGCTGCTGTTGACATGTTGTTTGTTGGATCTAGTTTAGTTTTTTGATGATGTTTTTTATGAGGATGGATGATCACACAGATGAAACAGTTGTTGGGTTGTTGATGTTCTTGTTGTTGTCTTTGGGTTTTTTTTTTTATTGTTTTTTTTAACTTTTTTTATTAAATAGTTTTTTTGAGTTAGTTGCATTTTTGGTCTCTGTGGTATGGCCAAATTGCAAGTTTGGTTTTCAAAACTTTGAAAGTGCAGTGATAGTCCCCATTTTGAAGTTTGGGTTGCTTTTTTGATCCCTAGATAAAGGTAAATGACTAAAATACCCTTTGTCTTTTTCAGAAAAGACAAAGGTAATTTGGTCATTTCATGCCGGTCAAGGACAAAAAATGCAACCCAAACTTCAAAATGATGACTATCGCTGCACTTTCAAAGTTTTTGGGGACCAAACTTGCAATTTGGCCATACCACAGGAACCAAAAATGCAATTAACTCTAGTTTTTTACACCTATTTTTTTTATGACATTTAGTGGGCGTTTGTTTTGGTTTCGGCTTATATAGTCAGCTTACGGCTTATTTGGTTTCGAGCTTATGTTTCATAAGTTTACTTTTTGTAGTTAATTTTGAAACTTTTTGGCTTAAATAACCTTATTATGCCATAATAAGCTTCACACAAACATTAATATTTCAAAATAAGCCACACAAAGTAGGCTTATGAAACATAAGCCTAAAACCGAACAAGCCATAAGCTGGCTATATAAGCCGAAACAAACACCCCTTAAAGGGCGTTTTGGTTTCGGCTTATATAGTCAGGCTTATGACTTAGTTGTTTTTGGGCTTATGTTTTATTAGCTTACTTTTAGGGGTAAACTTTTTGGTTTATATAAGTTTATTATGCCATAATTAGCTTATATAAGTCGAAAAGTTTTTAAAAAGCCATAGTAAATGAGCTTATAAAACAAGCTGAAAACTAAATAAACCATAAGCTACCGAGTCCTAAATTTATTGTTGGCCTTATACCAAACTAGTTGTTCACTTCAAAAAATAGTTACAAATTCGGATTAAATATATCATATTAATTTCACTTTTGGTTATTATTACAATATTAAAGAAATATAAATTAATTAATTACAGATGAATTTGTCATTCTGTAAAAAATTGAAAAAAAACTACAACTATGATGTTTTTGTTAAACTGTATGTTTTGTCGTCAATAGACTATTATTTTGATACGAAAAAAACATCTTTTAGCTCTGATGTTTATGGCGCTTATTATTATGTGGTTATGGTGATTAAATATTTTTATTATGTTGGTCTTATTATTGTTATTATTATTATTATTTAAACCTTTTAGTCTAGTAATTTATTAGGTTTGAGGTTGCTCTTACACACACAAATCGGATAAAGTGTTTGCTTTTTTGAAAAGGTCGATGATTATGGTACGAAGGCATGAGAGTTGTTTGCACTAAGCTTTTGTATAGCCTGACCCTAAATTTATCTAATCCAACACAACACTTTGAAGAGCTAAACTTCAAAACACTATATCCTCTAAAAGCATCAGGTGTCATGTCTCAAGCCATGATCCTTTTGGATGTCACGTTATGCCACATGAGCATTTTCCCTCTTTCACTCACACGTACTCAAAAAGCCCTTCCCTCATGGTTCAAGCTGAAAACCTTTTTTGAGACCCACCACTATATTTTCATTTCCATTATTTCAAATCAACTAATTTAATTATCTTCAAACACAATGAAAAAAAAAGCATTATGCATTTACATAGAATTTAGGATTACATTTAGTTAAACCAAAATAAAAACTAAAAATGTAATATACCAAAACCAAGGATCAGAATGATTATACTAAAACCTTTTGGTNTTATTATTATTATTATTTAAACCTTTTAGTCTGCTAATTTATTAGGTTTGAGGTTGCTCTTACACACACAAATCGGATAAAGTGTTTGCTTTTTTGAAAAGGTCGATGATTATGGTATGAAGGCATGAGAGTTGTTTGCACTAAACTTTTGTATAGCCTGACCCTAAATTTATCTAATCCAACACAACACTTTGAAGAGCTAAACTTCAAAACACTATATCCTCTAAAAGCATCGGGTGTCGTGTCTCAAGCCATGATCCTTTTGGATGTCACGTTATGCCACATGAGCATTTTCCCTCTTTCACTCACACGTACTCAAAAAGCCCTTCCCTCATGGTTCAAGCTGAAAACCTTTTTTGAGACCCACCACTATATTTTCATTTCCATTATTTCAAATCAACTAATTTAATTATCTTCAAACACAATGAAAAAAAAAAGCATCATGCATTTACATAGAATTTAGGATTACATTTAGTTAAACCAAAATAAAAACTAAAAATGTAATATACCAAAACCAAGGATCAGAATGATTATACTAAAACCTTTTGGTGCTAGTGGGTCTCGGTATGGTGGCGGCTTTATGGCGCCAAGCAAATGTAACGATACCCAGAGCTCTAAGAACTTGTGTAGCATAGTGAATTATTAGTTTTCAAAACTTAACTCATAAATCTAATCAACGACTCATTTCTAATCGAGCTTAATTAAATCAAGCTAAGGAGTGTTTTCTTAAGCTTATTTTTTTGATTTACATACTTATTAAACTTCTGAAAAACTAACAATTTCAATTTTCATTTTAATTTTTGACGTATAATCTCATCAACTCAAACTTATAATCCATACAATTACCCAAGCTCATGAGGTACAAAAACATTAAACTTACTGATTTTTCAAAAGTTTAGTAATGACTAAAAATAATTAAGCTTAACAAGCATTTTTAAAACGAGCTCAAGCTCAAATGAAACCTCAAATAACCCTCAAATAACTGAGTCATTAAGGCGTCTATGCGACCTAACAAACACACCCAAAATCAGATGTAGCAATTTGACATTCATTGGTTAATCGAGTAACATTTATTTGGAGATGCATTTTGGTGGGTTTACCAAATACTCTAGACGAGTCTAGTTGGTTACTTGATGTAGAGACCCATTGTATATTGATTAACTAACGGGTTTAATGTGACCTAACATGTCAATGAGAAATTGTAAACCTCTTTTCTATTAACTATTCAAAATAACCCTTTCTTTTCACAAAAATAGGTTTAGTGTGACCTAACATATCAACGAATGACATATGTCCTCTTTGTTTGCTCTCGGATGATCAGCACTTGGCTCTCTGGCAGCCGTTGATCATCCCACAAGGGTTTAACTCTAAACCCTACAAGTCTCTATTTAAAAGGAGAGCAACACACTATCACATAAGTTTTCACACACTTGGGCAAATAGTGCCTCACAGCAGTGCAACATGGTTCTTGTTTAAGTATTACCCGAGCTTCTTGATCTTGATCAATCTCATCGGGTCCTTACCGTTCAACACGGGAAACCAAACAACAAAACCAATCCCATCCTGTCTCTAAACCGATTTACATACCATACGTAAACATTAACACATATGATAAATTGAGAAACCTATCATTGTTTACAAAAATGATCTTGGTGCTTTGTGACTTTGAGTTATGAACTTAAACCATTTTACTGTCACATAACCATTTTTTAACTATCCGCATTTAATAACGACTCATGTTATATCTCTTTCTAAGTTTAACCCGCGCATGAGTTTAAAAATCGCCTTAAATTATTATTAACAAAATTGTAATATCAAAATGAAGGCACGATCTCACACACTACTGTGAGATAAAAATAAATACACGAGATTCTACATATAACGATGACACATATATTTTCAAGGTCATTATGTGCTACTAAACACATAGAATGTTTAGAACATGATATCAATAGTTAAATTTAAACAAAATCAACTTAAACACTATGATAGTTAAACAAAGTCAAATCATTTGTGCAACAAAAATCTAAACAAAATATTAATCGATATTAACAAATAATGAAAAAATATATGTAAGTATTAGAAATCTATACTACATATAAAAGCAAAATGGTCAATGTGAAAAAGTTAAAAAAATTCAATATGTGAAATGTTAAAAAAATTTATATTATGTAAGAAAAAACTGAAAAACATCACAATAAAGAAATGTTGAAACTAAAAAAGAAAATGTTGAAACATATGTTTCAAAAGGAAACTATTAATATATACGCATCGAAAACCGGGTTGAGCAGGGACGCTTCAAGCACGGCGGACTGACTAAGTTTAATTTGACCCGTGTTTTCGACCAAACCCGTCAAGTTGACCCGGTTTCAGTTGACCCGTTTTTCGACCGGAACGGTTCAACCGGTTGAACCACCCGGGTCGAACCGGGTTTCAAAACGTTATGTTTAATCCAAAATCCTCAAACTTTTATTATTTTTCGTTATAACTCATAAACTATTTTTTATCACTAAAACTATTTGTTGCTATAAAATTTCGTTACTATGCACGGGGTAATTGTCTAGTTTATTAAAAAAGATTAAATATTACAAAACCAAAAATTTATAAATCGTTAAGAGTTCTAAAACTAATACTTTATGAGAAATGATACATAGACCTAAAAATAGACCTAAAAGTGAACCTAAACACATGTGGCATGATCCTGATGAGTTGTAAAATAAGTGGGTCCCTGTCTGCAGCCATCAGGATGATGCCACGCCTTTTTAAGTCCACAATTAGGTCTAATTTTAGGTCCATGTATCATTTCTCATACTTTATAAAAGCCAAAATCTACAACAGAACAAACACTCTTTTTCCCATGCTGAAAAGGATACATACGACCCTATCTCTATCGTAAAATACTAAATTGTGAAAATTACTTGTTTTAGAGAAAACATGCACACGAAAAGTTATTTTATGGAATACATATATATGGGAATAATAAATAAATTATAAACTTTCGATATCCCATGTATACACCAAACACTTATAAGGCGGTGATACGTACTTGACATGCACGTTCAAACTATATATAGACCCCCAATCCATCAAACCCTAAAGCAATAGCTCGAAAACTTATCAAGATGTTAGACTATTTACCTTACGAAATCCATTCCCAAATCATGAAAAGGCTTCCGATCAAATCATTAACTCGATTCAAATCCGTTTCTAAAGCATGGAAGTCTTTTATCCTTAGCTCCGAGTTTATCACTGATTACAATGTATGCATTTACATAGAATTTAGGATTACATTTAGTTAAACCAAAATAAAAACTAAAAATGTAATATACCAAAACCAAGGATCAGAATGATTATACTAAAACCTTTTGGTGCTAGTGGGTCTCGGTATGGTGGCGGCTTTATGGCGCCAAGCAAATGTAACGATACCCAGAGCTCTAAGAACTTGTGTAGCATAGTGAATTATTAGTTTTCAAAACTTAACTCATAAATCTAATCAACGACTCATTTCTAATCGAGCTTAATTAAATCAAGCTAAGGAGTGTTTTCTTAAGCTTATTTTTTTGATTTACATACTTATTAAACTTCTGAAAAACTAACAATTTCAATTTTCATTTTAATTTTTGACGTATAATCTCATCAACTCAAACTTATAATCCATACAATTACCCAAGCTCATGAGGTACAAAAACATTAAACTTACTGATTTTTCAAAAGTTTAGTAATGACTAAAAATAATTAAGCTTAACAAGCATTTTTAAAACGAGCTCAAGCTCAAATGAAACCTCAAATAACTGAGTCATTAAGGCGTCTATGCGACCTAACAAACACACCCAAAATCAGATGTAGCAATTTGACATTCATTGGTTAATCGAGTAATATTTATTTGGAGATGCATTTTGGTGGGTTTACCAAATACTCTAGACGAGTCTAGTTGGTTACTTGATGTAGAGACCCATTGTATATCGATTAACTAACGGGTTTAATGTGACCTAACATGTCAATGAGAAATTGTAAACCTCTTTTCTATTTACTATTCAAAATGACCCTTTCTTTTCACAAAAATAGGTTTAGTGTGACCTAACATATCAACGAATGACATATGTCCTCTTTGTCTGCTCTCGGATGATCAACACTTGGCTCTCTGGTAGCCGTTGATCATCCCACAAGGGTTTAACTCTAAACCCTACAAGTCTCTATATAAAAGGAGAGCAACACACTATCACATAAGTTTTCACACACTTGGGCAAATACTGCCTCATAGCAGTGCAACATGGTTCTTGTTTAAGTATTACCCGAGCTTCTTGATCTTGATCAATCTCATCGGGTCCTTACCGTTCAACACGGGAAACCAAACAACAAAACCAATCCCATCCCGTCTCTAAACCGATTTACATACCATACGTAAACATTAACACATATGATAAATTGAGAAACCTATCATTGTTTACAAAAATGATCTTGGTGCTTTGTGACTTTGAGTTATGAACTTAAACCATTTTACTGTCACATAACCATTTTTTAACTACCCGCATTTAATAACGACTCATGTTATATTTCTTTCTAAGTTTAACCCGCGCATGAGTTTAAAAATCGACTTAAATTATTATTAACAGAATTATAATATCAAAATGAAGGCACGATCTCACACACTACTGTGAGATAAAAATAAATACACGAGATTCTACATATAACGATGACACATATATTTTCAAGGTCATTATGTGCTACTAAACACATAGAATATTTAGAACATGATATCAATAGTTAAATTTAAACAAAATCAACTTAAACACTATGATAGTTAAACAAAGTCAAATCATTTGTGCAACAAAAATCTAAACAAAATATTAATCGATATTAACAAATAATGAAAAAATATATATAAGTATTAGAAATCTATACTACATATAAAAGCAAAATGGTCAATGTGAAAAAGTTAAAAAAAATCAATATGTGAAATGTTAAAAAAAATTTATATTATGTAAGAAAAAACTGAAAAACATCACAATAAAGAAATGTTGAAACTAAAAAAGAAAATGTTGAAACATATGTTTCAAAAGGAAACTATTAATATATATACATCGAAAACCGGGTTGAGCAGGGACGCTTCAAGCACGGCGGACTGACTAAGTTTAATTTGACCCGTGTTTTCGACCAAACACATCGAGTTGACCCGGTTTCAGTTGACCCGTTTTTCGACCGGAACGGTTCAACCGGTTGAACCACCCGGGTCGAACCGGGTTTCAAAACGTTATGTTTAATCCAAAATCCTCAAACTTTTATTATTTTTCGTTATAACTCATAAACTATTTTTTATCACTAAAACTATTTGTTGCTATAAAATTTCGTTACTATGCACGGGTAATTGTCTAGTTTATTAAAAAAGATTAAATATTACAAAACCAAAAATTTATAAATCCTTAGAGTTCTAAAACTAATACTTTATAAAAGCCAAAATCTACAACAGAACAAACACTCTTTTTCCCATGCTGAAAAGGATACATACGACCCTATCTCTATCGTAAAATACTAAATTGTGAAAATTACTTGTTTTAGAGAAAACATGCACACGAAAAGTTATTTTATGGAAGACATATATATGGGAATAATAAATAAATTCTAAACTTTCGATATCCCATGTATACACCAAACACTTATAAGGCGGTGATACGTACTTGACATGCACGTTCAAACTATATATAGACCCCCAATCCATCAAACCCTAAAGCAATAGCTCGAAAACTTATCAAGATGTTAGACTATTTACCTTACGAAATCCATTCCCAAATCATGAAAAGGCTTCCGATCAAATCAATAACTCGATTCAAATCCGTTTCTAAAGCATGGAAGTCTTTTATCCTTAGCTCCGAGTTTATCACTGATTACAATGCATGCCACCCTCAGCAGCATTCTCTACTTGTCACTTACACTAAGTACAATTATAAGGAAAAACATGTGTTGATTGTTGATGATGATACTTTCCCCTTACGCAAGCTTTCACTTACTATTCCCAGGTCCGTTAAACTACTTACCACCACACTAGCTATGTTTGGTAGCTCTAATGGCTTTTTTTGCTTTTACGGCTACACTCAAGGAAGGCCAATGGCCGTTATTTGGAATCCTTCGGTTCAAAAGTCGGTGGATATTGTTGTGCCTAAAAAGGATAATTGGTGGATGTATTACAATGTTGTTGGTTTTGGTGTGTGTCCCCGCACTTTTGACCCTAAGCTTGTCAATATTACATATAAGGAAGAGATAATACCTAACATTACTCCTATGCAAGTTGAGGTTTTCACATTAAGTTCGGGAGCATGGAAATCTCTATTTATCAACCTGCCTCGTAAATCAACTCGGTTCGCAAAGAATTGCGTGGATTTACATGGGTATATCTATTGGCATGCTTATGATTGGGTATCAAATAATCAGAATATGATTATGTCATTTGATATGACAAGTGAAAATTTTACAGAAATATCACTTCCTGATAGTTTAGTAGACACCTATTACAGTCGTTTGTCTCTATCTAAGCGGATGGAGTCTCTTGTTGTGCTTCACTCTAATTTTCTGACCGGAAAACATAAAGTATGGATGATGGAAGGTGGTATTCAAAAAGCGTTTACAAAGCTATTCACGATTGAAGCTCCAGAGGCATCAATAAGAAGGGTACTCGGATTTAGGAAGAGTGGCGAACCTATAATTGAAATGTATGATAATGGCTTGGGTCTAGATAAGAAGCTTGGAGTTTATCTTTATGAACCAGATTCAAGACACATAAGTTATACCGGGATATCTACAGAACATTTTTCCTTCCGCTTAGCTAGTTCCTACACGAACACACTACTTTTGCTTGATAGTGAGATTGTAGTTTCTACTCGACATAAACGGAGGACGAGGAAAAAGTAATGCGGTTACTACTCTTAATAAATCCTTGATATAATTATATCCTTATGAAGTTTTTATATTTACCCTTTTGTTTTATTAAACCATTGCAATTATATATACTTGGGTAACTCGGTTTTTCAAAAGTTTATTTTCGTGCATGTTGCATGTCTTGAACAACAAGAAGATTACCCGTGCATAGCGGCGATGGCGTATGTATAGTATAGCTTTTGACCAAATCTGGTTGCGTCAATTTGTGTGTGCGTACTTTAGTTTATTGCAAGTTTAGGTTTCTTAGTGGTTTTGGTCATAAAATGATAAGAAAAATTGATGAAATAAACAAAAGTGTAAAAAGTTTGTGTATTAAATTGCAATTTAACATTTCTCATTTTGAGAGTTTTAAGCAAAAACATTTGCTCTTGGTGGAGATATGCTAATTTTTTGCTCATATATACTAGGCACTCTTGCCTCCCTTTACCCACAGGGGGTGAGACTGGCGAGTACCATTAAGACTAGTTTCTTGCTGCTGTTTGGTGTGGTTTTCCTGCTGGTTTTTGGTGCTGCTCAATAGTGCGTTGAATGCGTAACTGGTTTTAGTCTCTCAAAACGGCTTAGGGTTGCGGTCTTGTGGACCATAATTCACCATGTTGGACTGTGGGGCAGGTTGATTGGTTGTACTTGAAATATATGCTAAAAGCCTAAAACATAGTTAAAACATAGTTCAAATACGAGAACATTGAGGGAAAGTTCATTTTGCAAAGTCTGATAGGTATGTTCATATCTGACAACAAAAACACCATCTTCCAATTATCAGATACCAAAATAACAAACATCACAAGAAAAGCCCAAATTACAACATTATACGATTTGCACAAAACATGCAACTGCAGCTTGGTCTAGCAAGGTGTTAGTGAAACAAAACAAAAGCTTCCAAGTTCCAACATACTAACACAATCAACATACTAACGAAAGGTTTATGCAGCGCCAGCAGTCCAGCATCCTTCCTTGCCCTTCTTTCTTTGAAGCTTCTTCATGTAGAATTCAAGCTCCTTGCCTTCCTATATATAACTGTTTAGCAAAAAGGTAGTTGAATTCATGACGGAACTCCAGATAAGAAACTAGAATGGTCATCATTGGAGGTGACAATTTCGACCCATTTGTATACAATGTTAACAGGTCAAATAGAAAAGTTTAAAATGTATTCAGATGCATATATAGCATCTTCTAAAAACGTTTCATAATGAAAAGTTTAGCTTATTGATGTAACTAGAATTTGTGATCATACTAAACTATATTTATACATATACAAAAAGCCCATTTTGACCCGCTCTAAAATATATTTGTTTGGAGCAGTTATAATCTGCCCGACCCAACCCATTTTACAGCCCATGGCATTTAGTATAATACTTACCCATCAGCTCTGCCACATTGACCTGGGCGAGAAGAGATACAAGCATACAACCGACCAGAATTGAACTGTTCTTCCACATGGGCATCAAGTTTACGCTCTTCCTGACAGTGACTTTGGCTTAAACATTCTCACTGGCAAAGACGTGCCACTAGGCATTCCTCCCAAAAACAAACTAATGGCATGAGACTCAGGAATTTCCACCTTATTCAGTAATGACTCAAACTTATCCTGATGCTACTCTTTACAGTAGACTCATACTTAAGATTAAAAAGTTCTGCAATAGGATCGTCAAATTCATTATCAAACAATAGCTTCCTAATACTCATTCCAACCCACATTCTCACCATGAAGCCTCCCATATTGTTATTGATGTCATAAAAGTGAATTGAGGCCACATTGTCTACATCACTAACATTTTCTACACTAAAAAATTGTTCACTGTACATCAGTGCCATTGAATTTAGTATTCAATTGATCCAGTTTCTCATTCATACCTGCCATGGTTGACTGTACATACTCATTTACCCAAACACGTGTTCCTTCATCCACCGTCATCTCAACCCGACTATTTTCCCCATTGCAAACCTCTTGTTCCAACCATTTTAACTCTTTGAACAGTTATGTAACGATCTTAACAGACCCAACATTTTCTCGACTGGAAAACGGAATTTCAATTATAAAATGACGTATTATAGATTGGTTGCGAATACATTTTTGAGCTTTTGATTGTTGAACAAAATTAGACTTCGATTAACTACAATTGAAACCTAACAAATTGAAATCAGAAGCTTCTAGTTGCCAGAAAGTTGCTTTGATACCAATTGTAATGGTTTAACTACTTTAACGGTAAACTAACAGAGTTATAGCGATACGATAGATCAATTATCAAATGCTAAATGATAACTGCATCCTAACAGCCTATTTATATATAGCGTAGTTGGAGGGAAGCTGAGCTGGACATATGTCACGTGCCTGGCTTAACAGACACTTAACGAACTTCATACTTTTTACTAACAGCGAGCTAAGTATAAAGCTTTGTAGTACGTGACGGTGAAGATTCTATATAGGAAACTTAAATTCATTGTAGTTCTGGATATATAACAGATGACTTCCACCTAGTCACCCGAACATTTTATTGTCTTATTTATGTGACGAGGTAGAAGATGACATACATTTTAGCATATTGCATAAATCACAAACCTTTTGACCAGTTAATGCATGATTCTTTCTAATAAAATCATCCCAATCTAAATATGTTGCTATGAAACTTGATATTTCTGTAACTTTGAAAATCGTTTCGTTTTTAGCGTTTTTGTCAAGTTATGTATATCTGCATTGTCGTGCAAGTTACTATTTCTCATAGCGAGAGTGTCGGGGTGGAGAGGAGTCGAGCAATAGATTGTTTAACTTTTAGAAACTCAAACTAGATCAGCTTGTCTTGTTTTAAGCATTGTATGTAAAGATCCTGTTTGGCGTGAGTTGTTATATAAGCTTGGAAATTGGAATCTGCTCGTTACTTAATTTATTTACTAGTTGTACTTAATAGTTTATGGAAGTCAAAATCTAGAGTAAAAGAATGTGGTTTTCTTTGTTCAGGTTATCCAGGATCAGATGTACGCGGTATCACCGGATTACTCACGGGACTGTTTCCGACCCTTCTCTGGGTAAGTCTCTCAAAACGGTCAAGGTGTGTATAGTGACCACATTACTCACCGAGTTGGTCGGTTACCGTGGGCAGGTAGGTGGTACTTGAAATATATGCTAAAACATAACTCGATCAAATATGTACTTCATACATAAATGAGAACATTGAGGAAAAATTCATTTTGCAAAATCTAACATTATGTCACGGTTTGCACAAAACATGCAACTACAACTTGTTCTAACAAAGTGTTATCGAAACAAAACAAAAGCTTCCAACGTTCAACATACAAACACAATCTGTCTCTTAAGAAACTGAAATACACGAAAGGTTTATGCAGCGCCAGCACCCTTGCCCTTCTTTCTTTGAAGCTTCTTCATGTAGAATTCAAGCTCCTTGCCTTCCAATATATAACTGTTTAGCAAAAAGATAGTTAACGTCATGAGGGAACTACAGATAAGAAACTAGAATGGTCATCACTGGAGGTGTCAATTTCGGCCCATTTGTATACAATGTTAATTAAACGGGTCAAATAAAAAAGTTTAAAATGTATTCAGATGAAGCGGTGGTAAACAGGTTGAAGCCACTTAATGTATTCAGATGCATAGCATCTTCTAAAAACGTTTCATGATGAAAAGTTTAGCTTATTGATGTAATTATAATTTGTGATCATATTAAACTATATTTATACATATACAAAACGCCTGTTTTGACCTGTTCAAAAAACTAATTGTTTGGAGCAGTTAAAATCTGCCCCACCCCCAGCCCATTTTACAACCCCTGGCATTGAGCGTGCAAATGATGTGTAATAATCATGCATTTGGTATAATACTTACCCATCAGCTCTGCCACATTGACCTGGGCGAGAAGAGATACAAGCATACAACCGACCAGAATTGAACTGTTCTTCGACATGGGCATCAATTTTACGCTCTTCCTGGCGCTTCTCAATCTTTCTTTGGACATGGTTGCTCTTTTTTGCTTCGTCTGCTGTTCCTTCTCCTTCCTGTACAAATGAAAAAAGAGTTTATATCGATACAAATTGTTTGGCAGTGACCATGACCAAAGTCATATACTCATACATCAGGTGAAGAAAACCATTTAAAAAGCAAAGTATTAGCTGGTCTTAAAGTAGAACAGTGACCAAAATGACGTGAAATTATCTAAAAAGTAGTTGGTCAAAGAGCTGTTAATAAACCATCAGCTATTTATCTCTAATTAACTTTATACAAATAATATAAAAAGGGTAAGTAATGAAGCATTTGTTGTTTCGGAAGCAAGTAAAAAACACATGACTAACATACACTTTAATACAACAAAAAAGTGTCACCAAATTGTGACTCTTTAGCTCGGAATGACAACAGCATGCATATAAGCAGTAGAAAACAGTTTTCAGCAAATAAGAATAAACTAGTACATCATCGATTAATAAAGAACTTTACAAGGCATGTGTTCCGATGTAGAGATGCATATAAGCAGTAGACAACTGCTAACTGGATAAAAACTTCACAAGGCATGTGTAGTGATGTAGGGATGCACTAAAGAACTACTCCCTCCGTCCCAATTTATTTGTCCACTTTTAATTTTCAAAGTCTTACTTTGTCAACTTTGACCAATGTAGGGATGTACTAAAGATCTATTTACTTAATTCTATCAGACTGGATGCCGGCACATGAACACATTTTTTCAAGTCAATAAGATTATTAAATATCAGATATCCAACAAACTACTTATAATATAATTCTAACCAACGCAAATCTTTAGACGTTGGAAGATAAAGTCACTACTAAGCAGCAATTCACATTTTAATAGCTAAGTTAAGACGATTGACCTTCCTTGGGTGCATATAATCATACATAAACTCTGCTTAACATAAAGGTCATTGCAGCCACATTCTATATTTCAACATTATTAGTACTCGCGCAATAAAATGAAGCAAGATCATAAATTAACTTTCCGCTGAACAACTTCAGAAAACACTCATCATAGGTAGCACATGGATAATTAATATAACAAGTTCAATATCATACCTAAGTCAACCGGCTATTCCGTCCAAGACCCAGCTATATCCGGTCAAAACCCAACTATTCCGGCCAAGACCCGGCCATATCCGGTGAGACCCGCATAGACCCGGAAATATCAGGCCAAGACCCGGCTATTCCGGCCATGAACCGGACATATCCGGCCAAAACCCGGTTAGACCCGGACATATCCGGCCAAGACCCGGATATTCCGGCCATGACCCGGACATATCCTGCCAAAACCCGGTTAGACCCGGACATATCCGGCCAAGACCCGGATATTCCGGCCATGACCCGGACATATCCGGCCAAGGCCCGGCTATTCCGGCCATGACCCGGACATATTCGGCCAAAACCCGGTTAGACCCGGACTATCCGGTTAGAACCGGCCAAGACCCGGACATATCCGGTTAGACCCGGTCATGACCCGGCTATGTATGTTAATTAGAGGGATGTTTCGTAAAGTGGAAGAATTAATTTCCCGTCATTTTTCAAATAATAATCTGCCACTTTCTTTTGTGGAGAGCACAACCTTTTAGAATTTATGAAATTGCTTTTTAGTCCATCTCAATTTCACCGGTATCACTTAACAAGAAAATAAATAAATAAATAAAGTGGAATAATGTTGTGTTTAGTATCACTTCAAAAAA
>LBNU01021279.1:62289-110050 GCA_014162995.1 Artemisia annua
ATATATATATATATATTTCCTTCCAAAATTTAGCTGAAATGTTTACTTCTTATTTTTTTTTTTTTAGTTTTTCTTACTAAAAAACTCGAGAACACAGTTTTAGCCATCAATCAATTCATTTTTAATACTAAACTGACATGTTTTCATCACTGCATCACGACTTAAATAACACATCACTTCATCAACAACTTAGTATAATAAGACAACTAGCTATACCAGCTAAATATAACTCACTTAAACACATATACACCCCACATAACAACTCATACAACTCACATTTGGCCCACAAAAGACTCCTCCACGACTCGGTCTTGAGGACGACCGAATCCTCCAATTTCAGCCCCAGGATGCATCCTCCATGGGTGAGGTTAATAAGGAGCACATGTTGAATTTGTGCCACCTAGATGCAAGACGTGAGGTTAATAATGTTGTTCCCACTTACTAAGTTACTTAATTATTGAAATTAAACGGTTAAGTAATATGTCAAAGATTATTTGCCAGTTAAACAGTTTGTTATGAATGAAACAATTATAAACACACATATATAATTTTCAACGTTAAACTCTTCATTGATATAAATCAAAGAATTCTACCCATTAAGGTGTGTGTTTGAACTATGGTAAATCAGTGTATTATGAAATCTAGGGCTTACTTCTATTTGGAGAAGGAAAACGAGCACTTGAAAGTGTTACAAACTTTTAATACAAGAAATACATTTTCCTTTGTTTAAAACACTCTATTTATAGGCAAAGATAAAGTGAAAACCCGTGAGGTAAAAAGTACGTGTCAACATTTGATGAGTTAAAGTACATTTTGTACTTTCACTTCTATTCCTAGTATGTTATCAGACTCTGAAGGATTTCTTGAGGATGACTATCTAAGGGGGTGCTTGGTTGGGGGGTTAAGGGGGTGGGGAATGGAAAAGGTAATGATTAAAGATGCTTGGTTGGAGCTAAGTAATATAATGATTACTTGATAATGGGTAATAGACCATTATAGAGGNAAGCGAATGGAGTCTCTTGTTGTGCTTCACTCTAATTTTCTGACCGGAAAACATAAAGTATGGATGATGGAAGGTGGTATTCAAAAAGCGTTTACAAAGCTATTCACGATTGAAGCTCCAGAGGCATCAATAAGAAGGGTACTCGGATTTAGGAAGAGTGGCGAACCTATAATTGAAATGTATGATAATGGCTTGGGTCTAGATAAGAAGCTTGGAGTTTATCTTTATGAACCAGATTCAAGACACATAAGTTATACCGGGATATCTACAGAACATTTTTCCTTCCGCTTAGCTAGTTCCTACACGAACACACTACTTTAATTTTGCTTGATAGTGAGATTGTACGCAGTTTCTACTCGACATAAACGGAGGACGAGGAAAAAGTAATGTGTTACTACTCTTAATAAATCCTTGATATAATTATATCCTTATGAAGTTTTTATATTTACCCTTTTGTTTTATTAAACCATTGCAATTATATATACTTGCGTAACTCGGTTTTTCAAAAGCTTATTTTCGTGCATGTTGCATGTCTTGAACAACAAGAAGATTACCCGTGCATAGCGGCGATGGCGTATGTATAGTATAGCTTTTGACCAAATCTGGTTGCGTCAATTTGTGTGTGCATACTTTAGTTTATTGCTAGTTTAGGTTTCTTTGTGGTTTTGGTCATAAAATGATAAGAAAAATTGATGAAATAAACAAAAGAGTAAAAAGTTTGTGTATTAAATTGCAATTTTACGTTTCTCATTTTGAGAGTTTTAAGCAAAAACATTTTCTCTTGGTGGAGATATGCTAATTTTTTGCTCATATATACTAGGCACTCTTGCCTCCCTTTACCCACGGGGGGTGAGACTGGCGGATACCATTAAGACTAGTTTCTTGCTGCTGTTTGGTGTGGTTTTCCTGCTGGTTTTTGGTGCTGCTCAATAGTGCGTTGAATGCGTAACTGATTTTAGTCTCTCAAAACGGCTTAGGGTTGCGGTTTTGCATGTGGACCACATAATTCACCATGTTGGACTGTGGGGCAGGTTGATTGGTTGTACTTGAAATATATATGCTAAAAGCATAAAACATAGTTCAAAGATGAGAACATAGAGGAAAAGTTCATTTTGCAAAGTCTGATAGGTATGTTCATATCTGACAACAAAAACACCATCTTCCAATTATCAAATACCAAAATAACAAACATCATTCACAATTGGTTACAAGAAAAGCCCACATTATAACATTGTACGATTTGCACAAAACGTGCAACTGCAGCTTGGTCTAGCAAGGTGTTACTGAAACAAAACAAAAGCTTCCAAGTTCCAACATACTGACACAATCTGTCTCTCAAGAAACTGAAATACACGAAAGGTTTATGCAGCACCGGAAGTCCAGCATCCTTGCCCTTCTTTCTTTGAAGCTTCTTCATGTAGAATTCAAGCTCCTTGCCTTCCAATATATAACTGTTTAGCAAAAAGGTAGTTGAAGTCATGACGGAACTCCAGATAAGAAACTAGAATGGTCATCATTGGAGGTGACAATTTCGGCCCTTTTGTATACAATGTTAACGGGTCAAATAGAAAAGTTTAAAATGTATTCAGATGCATATATAGCATCTTCTAAAAACGTTTCATAATGAAAAGTTTAGCTTATTGATGTAACTAGAATTTGTGATCATACTAAACTATATTTATACATATACAAAAAGCCCGTTTTGACCCGCTCTAAAATATATTTGTTTGGAGCAGTTATAATCTGCCCGACCCAACCCATTTTACAGCCCATGGCATTTAGTATAATACTTACCCATCAGCTCTGCCACATCGACCTGGGCGAGAAGAGATACAAGCATACAACCGACCAGAATTGAACTGTTCTTCCGCATGGGCATCAAGTTTACGCTCTTCCTGACAGTGACTTTGGCTTAAACATTCTCACTGGCAAAGACGCGCCACTAGGCATTCCTCCCAAAAACAAACTAATGGCATGAGACTCAGGAATTTCCACCTTATTCAGTAATGACTCAAACTTATCCTGATACTACTCTTTACAGTAGACTCATACTTAAGATTTCAAAGTTCTGCAATAGGATCATCAAATTCATTGTCAAATGTAGCTACAATAGCTTCCTTATACTCATTCCAACCCACATTCTCACCATGAAGCCTCTCATATTGTTTTTGATGTCATAAAAGTGAATTGAGGCCACATTGTCTACATCACTAACATTTTCTACACTAAATTTTTTTTCACTGTACATCAGTGCCATTGAATTTAGTATTCAATTGATCCAGTTTCTCATTCATACCTGCCATGGTTG
Source organism: Artemisia annua (assembly GCA_014162995.1). Taxonomy (NCBI): domain Eukaryota; kingdom Viridiplantae; phylum Streptophyta; class Magnoliopsida; order Asterales; family Asteraceae; genus Artemisia; species Artemisia annua. Next base: position 65,601 of record LBNU01021279.1, read on the forward strand.
ACTGTACATACTCATTTACCCAAACACGTGTTCCTTCATCCACCGTCATCTCAACCTGACTATTTTCCCCATTGCAAACCTCTTGTTCCCACCATTTTAACCTCTTTGAACAGTTATGTAACGAGTCAAACTTGTACAGCTTATTATTAACTAAATTAAACTACCGCATCAATAACAAGTTTAGTAACATATTAATCTAACACACATAAATAAAAAAGAAAAAATAATAATAAATAATAATAAATAAATAAAAGGTATGAATTGATTATGGGAGCTACTAGTATGATATTCAAAAGTTTGAGCTGTGAAGGTGAAAAACTATCTATTTATTAGGTTTTCAAATTAGGGGTGTTTGGTTGTGTAAAAGGGCGGTCATATCTTTTATTACCTTCTAACATGTCAAATGTAAGAGAGGAGGGAGTGATAACGCCCAACCGGCGTTATCGTCTACATGGCACCAAGACAACGACGTTAAGGAGCGTTACACGCGTTCCTGCTGGCTGGCGTTGGGCAACGTTGTAACGTGCGTTATTCTAATAACGTGCGTTGTAACATACTTGAACATGCAGCAAAAATTACAAACACCCCCCTTGTATAATATAGCCGTTGGCTGGCTAGGATGAAAAAGAAAAAAAAATTGTGAAAGTTACCGTTAATGTAACGGTTGTATTTTTGAAAATTAAATTTTTTTCAAACCCTTATAAATACAACTATTATACTTATGTTATTCACACACAAAAAAAATAAAAAATAAAAAGAAGAAAAAAAAACACACCAATGGCTTGCAACAAACTACCTCATACCGTCGAACAAATTCAAGAATATGTCCGGAAACAGGCCGAGATAGACGACACGGCTCGACAAGAGGCTATTTTCGAACTTATTAACAAGTTTGAGCACGCAAAGACACTCAAACAACAACTGAGAACACAATACCATGAGTGCAATCACATTTCTGACGACAGAAAATTTGTGATTAACGATTTTTTGTATGCTGAATTTCGCAAAGATCATGCCGTTGTTGAGAAATTGAGGAGCTGTGTGAGTCAGATACATGCCCAAAAAGCAAACAAGATACGTTGGAGTCACGAGGAAAATGTGGAAGCTGCTATGGTTGAGCAACAACAACAGACCGGTGCATCAAGTTCATCTGCACCAAGAGGTGTTGATGATAGTGGCTGGAACTCTGACAAAGAGCGTGAGCTGAGCAGGATGGAAGCTGAGTTAGAAGCAGAGAGGTTGGCGAGCTTTGATCCTTACGACGACGGTTACGACTCAAACAACTCTCAGACTTGGGATCACCCGGACTACAATTGAAGCTAGGTTTATGTGATGTTTTAATTTACTTTCGTTTTTAATTTATGTGATGCTTTAATCTAGGTTTATGTAACATTTTAGTATTTCAGTTAAATAAATTTATTTCATAAAAGAAACATTACAATACGATACGAGAAACAAGTAACAAATACGATACGACACGGGAAACTAGACATACAACATAAGTAGCAAACACGATACGAGAAACAAGACATTACATATCGGCCCATCTGGGGTTGTTTCTCAAAACCTCCCAGACGTGAACATACTTGAAGCTCTTCCCACCATAGCGATCTTCAAAAGTTCGCATTGCATTCGTGCGACAAACACTGTGATCGTCAGCGGTTGTTTGCCGCAAGTGTTTGTAAATTCCATTGAATACAATACATTCACTGTTGATTCTGCCCCATTTACTCGACACCATATCTTTGTTTCGATGGGGTGGGCCAGAAAGATTGTTGAAAATGATAACAACCCGGTTCCAAAAACTGTATGCATCGTATAGGTAAGGATCTTCATGAACTGCAACCCATGTTTGAGCTAGCAAGATTTCTTCGTCTACTGACCAACGATTAGTCATTTTGAATGTTTGAAGTTTGAAAAAAATTTGTAAATTGGTATGCTATTTATAGCCGTTTAAAACAATAGGAGTGGGATAAATATTTGAAATTCAAATTCAAATAGGAGCGGGATAATATTTAAAATTCAAATTTGAATATGAGCGAGATAAATATTTAAAATTCAAATTCGAATATAAGCGGGATATATATTTAATAATATAGTGTTTGAATGTTTAATTATTAAATTGTTGAGGGTGAAATTTGTAAATTTGTAAAAAGTGGTTTTATTTGGTGTTATGATTTCTTGGTGTTACTTGCAAAATTTTATATTCCGTAGTTTGTACTTTTTATTTCGCAGTTTTATAACACAAATAAAATTCAAACAAACTTGTAGGGCACAAAACTATATGTTTTTGTTTGTACCAATTTTAGTCAAATCTTTTATTTATATAATAAAACAAAACCCCTAGTGGGTACTTTTTCATTTTGAAAAAAAAAAATTCCTTATTAGGTAATATTTTGAAAAAAAATAATATTTTTAAGTTTTTAAATTCGTTTTGTTGATATACTATACAAGTAGAAGATAAATACAAAAAATATAGATAAGATACAACTAACAAGGATTAAACTTTTTAAATGATTATTTTTAATTATAAAAAACTACAATTAAATATCATAAATCAAACAAAATAAAAATTAAATTATTAGTTTTTTAATAAATAAAAATATATCATTCAAAAAACTTTTAAAAAACATGCGCGTGCGCGGGCATTATAACTAGTTTAATCTAGATAATTATCTAACGGTGACAATGAACCTAACACTAACATAATACAATTATGCGAACAAAAGCTGATCACAAAATATCATTTTTATAATTGTAAATTATTATCGATAATATATAGTACAAACACTTAAAACAAGGTTATAATTGATACTTCACACCAAACTTGTCATTCGCATTGCTTTAATAAGTTAGAGGTTGGTTCCTTAATTATGCATTATTGTACAATCTTCGGGCTACAATTGTATAGGAAAAATTCCTAAAAAATCAAGTGACATCTTTTTCCAGCTTTGTTGACATTTTTATACTTCTTGCGACTTTTGTTTGACTTTTAATTACACTTTTTTTTTTATGGCCGGGACAATTTTTGTGTCGTGTCTCTTAAAAAGACGGACATACACGAAAGATTACTTGTTTTTTTTACTCAGTTGGTTGCTATGATGCTCTATATTTCTGCAACTTTCAGACTTGTTATATTTTTAGCTAAAAAATGTTGGATTTACCTTTGTCAACTGATACATGAATTATTGTCGTGCAAGCTACTAGAGGGCTCTCAGAGGGGTGTGCAATAGGGGTCTCAGAGGGGTGTGCAATAGGTGCCGTCGCACAGGGCCTCGGGCCACATTTAATAGGTTTAGCATATAAATACGTATATATGAGTCATATAATTCACGTGTATAGATAATTTCTCTTTAGTTTACAAGTGGATAGGCCGGGCCTCTTTGTTGTTATTGCCTATGGCCACCCAAAACCACGAGACGGCACTGCAAGTTACTATTGCGTAGCGAGAGTGTTGGGGTACACACGAGTCAAGCAATAGTTTGTTTAAATTAAGAAACTGAATCTAGAGCTTCACTTGTTTTGAGCATTGTATGTAACGATCGTGCTCGGTGTGTGATTGTTGTTGTACGATAAGATCGATTTGAAATGAACAACTAGACAACTCTACTAAAACCATTTTCTTTTTCTTCTTCGATTTCATTTGCAAAGTAAGATACATATAAATAGAAAGCAATAACAATATGTACTAACCTATTCGATCTCTAGGAAAAGTTAAGAAACATGGGAACATCTTACATTGTCTAAACTACTCGGAAAACTAAAGTAAGGTGGGAGAAGTGAGCTAGTGGACATACAGTAAAACCTCTATAAATTAATACTCGATTAATTAATAACCTCGATAAAATTAATAATTTGTCCGGTCCCAACTTGGGACCAGTACAAATTTGGACCCTAATCGATAAAATAATAAGATAATAATTTTTTTGAAACCACAGTGTATATATATAGTCCCAACGAAACTATAAATTAATAATTACTACAATTTTCATATATATTTATATATGCGTGTATGTGTGAGAGATACACTTCAAAATCCTAAGATTGTTTAGTAAAAAATGAATTCATTATCATTTGTTATTTTTTTGTTGAACTTCAAATCTATACTGAATTTATCTCAAATCTCCTTATTGCACTAAAGTGTTGGTGTGTTGTCTTCTCGTATTGCAACAAAACGTGTTAATTTTATTTTCATAAAGTGTGAATATGAATTCATAAAATTTAATTGGAACTTGTTTTTCAAATTTATTTTTCATCTTTAACGAGTATACATTGTATCTAGTATATTACACTTGAAAAATTAAAGGTTATATGTACATAAAACCTCTTTAAATTAATAAATTATTAATTTATCGATATAATAATATCTCGCTAAATTAATAAAATATTCCGGTCCCAACACTATTAATTTATAGAGGTTTTACTGTATATGCATGCACAAACTAAAAGAGAACAAAGTCTTCCATCTATGCACGGATGGCACAGAAGGTGATCGTATAGCTTGGAATCGGCTCGTTACTTATTATATAACTTGCTATTTTAATACTTTATAAAAGCCAAAATCTATAGTAAAACATAGATCACTTGTTTTAGAGAAAAGGAATACGACCCCATCTCTATGGTTAAATACGAAATTGTGAAAATCACTTGTTTTAGAGAAAACATACACATGAAAAGTTATCTTTTTCCTAATAAAACAAAACCCCTAGTGGGACTTTTTCATTTCAAAAAAATCAAATCATACCTTATTTGGTAACAATTTTTTTAATTTGATTTTTTTGGGGGTTTTGAAAAATTATTAAAGGTAATTATTTCTTAATATGGCTTAAAAAAATTAATAAAACGTTTTTGTACTTATATGCTTTAAAAAAGGTGAAAAACACATGGGTCTCAATGTTATTTTCACATAATCACAGGCAGAAAATATCACTTGTTTTAGAGAATGTGATATTTTAGCCGCTCTATTTATTATTATTTTTTTTGATGCAATTAGCCGCTCTAATTTTTTCATAAAATTGGAAAAGATTTCAGTGAACTCATGGAGTAAAGAAACAAAAGAGTCCTAAACGTCGTCATACAAACTACATTGTGGACCATCCTGGAGCATATAAACACAATCACCTTCACCTTGAATAAACCAAGGCTTCATATGTTAGATAGGAAAAGGAATCTCAAGCACTTTTATTGGGTTTGTGAACAAATCTTTTATATAATAAAACAAAACCTCAAGTGGGGACTTTTCCATTTCAAAAAAACTAAACCATACCTTATTTAGTAATAATATTATTTAGAAAAAAAAATTATTTTCTTATTAGATAATATTTTATATTTATCCATAACACAAGTAGAAGATAAATACAAAAAATATAGATAAGNAATAATTTGTCCGGTCCCAACTTGGGACAGTACAAATTTGGACCCTAATCGATAAAATAATAAGATAATAATTTTTTTGAAACCACAGTGTATATATATAGTCCCAACGAAACTATAAATTAATAATTACTACAATTTTCATATATATTTATATATGCGTATGTGTGAGAGATACACTTCAAAATCCTAAGATTGTTTAGTAAAAAATGAATTCATTGTCACTTGTTATTTTTTGTTGAACTTCAAATCTATACTGAGTTTATCTCAAATCTCCTTATTGCACTAAAGTGTTGGTGTGTTGTCTTCTCGTATTGCAACAAAACGTGTTAATTTTATTTTCATAAAGTGTGAATATGAATTCATAAAATTTAATTGGAACTTGTTTTTCAAATTTATTTTTCATCTTTAACGAGTATACATTGTATCTAGTATATTACACTTGAAAATTTAAAGGTTATATGTACATAAAACCTCTTTAAATTAATAAATTATTAAATTATCGATATAATAATATCTCGCTAAATTAATAAAATATCCCGGTCCCAACACTATTAATTTATAGAGGTTTTACTGTATATGCATGCACAAACTAAAAGAGAACGAAGTCTTCCATCTATGCACGGATGGCACAGAAGGTGATCGTATAGCTTGGAATCGGCTCGTTACTTATTATATAACTTGCTATTTTAATACTTTATAAAAGCCAAAATCTATAGTAAAACATAGATCACTTGTTTTAGAGAAAAGGAATACGACCCCATCTCTATGGTTAAATACGAAATTGTGAAAATCACTTGTTTTAGAGAAAACATACACATGAAAAGTTATCTTTTTCCTAATAAAACAAAACCTCTAGTGGGGACTTTTTCATTTCAAAAAAATCAAATCATACCTTATTTGGTAACAATTTTTTTAATTTGATTTTTTTGGGGGTTTTGAAAAATTATTAAAGGTAATTATTTCTTAATATGGCTTAAAAAAATTAATAAAACGTTTTTGTACTTATATGCTTTAAAAAAAAGGTGAAAAACACATGGGTCTCAATGTTATTTTCACATAATCACATGCAGAAAATATAACTTATCCTAAACGTCGTCATACAAACTACATTGTGGACCATCCTGGAGCATATAAACACAATCACCTTCACCTTGAATAAACCAAGGCTTCATATGTTAGATAGGAAAAGGAATCTCAAGCACTTTTATTGGGTTTGTGAACAAATAAAAATAAAAATATTTTGATGATGACACAAAATCACAAAGTGTGACACCAAATTCATTTATCTTCAGTTTAAGGCACTTAATTGTCATATGTTTTTTAATGTTCATGTGTTGTTTTAGAGGACTATTAATAAATTTGATTAGTAAACATCACTGATTATATTTGTATTGTTTGGATATGCTATGGCTATCTTTATTTGTATTGTTTTGCTTAAATTGTTGTTGATTTTCTAAATAAGAAATTGTTGTTGTTGGTTTTTGCAGTTGCTTATTTACAAACCTTCAAACAAAGTTCATGGTTGATATATTAGACGTCCAGATCCCAATGGTTGATATTTTGGTTTTTAACAACTTTGAATAACTAAATTATATAATTTGTGTTTAGGATAAGGTTATAAAGTTTATTTATTTTATTTAATAAATGTGAAAGAGAAAATTGACTGTAATATGAATGTGTTGATGACTTTTAGTTATTAAACTTTCAGGTTGTTTACAAGTGTTACAAATCACAAAGGCGAATCATACATGGTGGGATGGAATGAGTTCTGAGTGGCATAAAGGTTAGTTTAAAAACATACCAGATTTGGTCTATAAAAATGTTGGTTATTTGTTTCTTCTTAAATGATCGCTTAATACTCTCAATCAACTCCATATGTGAAGGCTATAAGAGCCCATATGGTCGCAAAGATGGTAACCATGCATTCTATAAATGTACCTGTTTTATTTAATGAATGGGTTAATTTCCGTTATTTTGTATCTTGATATAGGTTAACCATGTGTAAACGCTCCGGTGAGTGAGTCTTACTAAGGAGCGCTTAGCGGCGAGTTGATCATAGAAACTATTACAATCATAGACAAATTTGTTTTTCAGAATTTGTACAAATTGGTACGATATGGAACACTTTTGATGCATCCCTGTAATATTTGGGTATACATAGAAGTTAATCAAAACAAATTGTTTTATTGATTTTATCTTAGTTGAGTTCTTATATCTTTCATAATTGGACGAATTGATAGGATATGGAAGTCTTTTAAGCAGTAACTTCATGGGTGTTTGTAACTGCATACATAATGAATTGAAGTAACTTATGTTAGAGTGTTTGTGACAGTTTCAAATGCAAAATTCATAGTGTTTCAAATTAACAGTTTGTATAGTATTAATAACATTCCCCTTCTGCCCACAATATATTTAGTAACAACAAATGTCAACCAACTAAATTTTCTTTACCTAATTTCTATTTGAAACGAGCAATTCTAAACATCCGTTCTTGCCAAAGTACATTTAGTAACCTCTTCATAACTTCATTTTCAATCTTGCTACCACAATGCCAAACAGTCCCTCATTATCTCTCACTTAAAATTGCAATTTGCAACAGATATTGGCTGATATTGTGAGTTTCAAGTTATCTAAGGGATTATAGATTAATAGGATTGACTTATTTTAAGTTGCTGACAATGAACATGATTTACCCATTTTGACCCATTTACTACATGCTATTTTGACTTCCTAGAAGCAGATAGTTAGGGACTGACTTGGTACCACTTTGAGTTTCAGCCGCGAAGTACTCCACCGGCTCCTGTTGAAGAATAAGGCTTTTGAGCTGCCTGAGCATTGAATTTGGAAGTCTAAGCTGAAAAAATACATTAGAAGAAATCATTCAAATCCAAATTACTTAAAATTGCAATGCCAAATCACTCCCATTTAGCATCTCTAGTGCTGCCATTGAACATCACTTGGATAGTGTTTGTCACTGTGTAGGCTCTTTGTTTTCAATAATGCATGTTCATTACTAAGCAACCATGGTAATTATTTAAATCCAAAACAAAAAGACCCCATAACCTGCACCTATAACAAAACTATAAGTAATATGGTAAATTAGTCATAAGACCAGATTCACACTTCATGAGATATCATAATGCAGGGATTCAAAACCAAAAACAACAGGTTTCACACCCCTTGCTACCTTCTAAAAATTCCTTATTCTAGCCATCGTGGGTCACGAGGGAAAAGTGGCGTTTGTTGTGTGTTGTCACGGCCACAGAAGAGCATCAAAATACGTTCCAATTCAGCTCCAAACACACCATGTGGTTGCGCACAATACCTTCAAAGAACATAGAGTAACAGTTTGATAACCAAAGCATACATTATTTGATGCCAGATTTTCTGTTAGAAAACCTTATCCAACTCTACTTAAAATTATTATGGAATCCTATTTAGTATGAAAAAAAAACCTGGAATAAAAAACAATACGACATACATTACATTATATCTTTTATACAACATATAGTACAAGATCAATGCTAAATATAGAGATAACACGGAAGTTATAATGTGGTTAAACTTTTTTAATGATTGTCATGTTTATATTTTAAGGATACTAGAGTTTCAAATAGGACCTATACAAGACACACAGAAAATAACATGAATCAATGTCCGTAAAATCACTGTCATCCCGCGGTTGAAACTGAGTTTTTCCAACATGAGGTTTCTATTGAAGATTAATCGACGATAGTCATACATTTACATAAAGGACAACTATATATGTATTGTACAAAATCTTTTATAGTTTATGCAGGTTTTCCAATATCTGGTATGTGCTTACAAATTCCAAATGCTTATGCTCTACTTTACATCATGTACTTTTGTTTATTCTTAGGTTAACCTTCCTATAGGGTCTGGATATGTTGAGTTCAAGACACGAAGCGATGCCGAAAAAGGCCAATCACACATGGATGGGGTAAGCTTTATAATGGTTCACATTTCGTTGAGTCATATTTAGTATCACACCGCATTAGCTCATGCTGTTATAGTGTTATGGTACTATTGAAGGCTCAAGTTTACTTAACTTATGCTATACATCAGAATATATAGAATGCCGCATTCATTCAGAAGACTACTAACAAAGATATTCACAGAAGCCTGCATCTTCATATCACCATTCCATTGGTTTAGTATTTTCCAAGATCATTTCTATGCATATACAGTGGTACTTAGACTACCACTTTAGCAAATCACATGAGATTCCTTCAGGAATAGGAAACCAGAAATAACCTGACTACATTTACTTGAAGCTAATATGAAATACTAAAGTACATGAGAGGTAGTCTCATCTTTTATGACTCACCAAATATGACAGCAACCCATACTAGCAAGGCTTCATCAGCATTAGTCTTGGCCATCTATCCATATTACATGATTATAACACCCCTTTTTGAATCTCATTGTGAGATGTAATGCTCAGCGAGAGTCAATTACATCAGCAGACATATTCCTTTTTGAATCTCAGTGTGGAAAGGTTTTTTGTTAGTTATATTCCTCTCTTTTATAATAATTCTTCAATTTTCATATATGTGACAAAATTGTGATTCGAGTGTGGAAAATGCTGAAATAATAGTAAGGGAAATTGCTTATAAATTGTAGCTACTGACATGTTTGTTGGACTAATGTGGGCTTGGAGTAACTGATCAGTATTAATGATGATTCAACATTCATGAAAAGATTGATCCACATTGGGTTGTTGTGTATGCAAGATGATGCAAATTACAGGAGAGGCCAACAATGGAGGAGGTTGTCCGCATTTTGCTTGGCACCTCATCTATTGGTCTCCCTTTCCCAGTACTCCCTGTATTTATGAGTTGGAGCGAACGCCTTGTAATCAACTTGAGTTAAACATTGTTGATGAATGATAACTACCACTAGAAACCCACATCTTAGCATTGTGTACGTGGGCCCCGTCGCATTTATCACCCATATCACCCGAACATACCGACTAGATCAAATACATCAACACCATCACTCTCTCTCTCTTAATATATAAATATATATAATATATATATATCAATACATAATATATTATAATTTTATTTTCATTCGTAAAACTAAACAAATTTATATAAGTGTATTAAAACAAAGAATCTTATATGATTTTTTACATCTTGGTTATATGTTACAATGGTTGTTTTTCGTCTATGATTGTTTATGTTTATTATTCATTTACCAATGAAAAAAATTGCAATATTGTTTATATTATTTATGTTCTCTTTCTAAGTTGACATTTGACACTACCGTTTAGCATTTAACAAAAAATGTAACATAGTTACAATGTTACTGTTAGAGCATTGCCTCAACAGCATCATTCCGACATTCTCCCATCGCATATATGTAGTTAACTGGTCAACCAAGGTTTAAGAGAATTAGGTCATAAGTTCAATTTTAACTTCCGGCTACCACTAGGGGTGTTCACGGGGCGGTTCGGTTCGGTTAGTAGGGAGATTTAAACTATCCATCGCGGGGCGGGTAATTCATTTTACTACCCGAAACCGAACCGTGCTAGGCGGGTAACCGGACATGCGGGTACCCGAAATGAGCGGTGACCCATGGTTCGGTTCACGGTTATCCATTTTAGTTGTCTAAACGTATGAACGATAACATGATCTAAACCGTAAAAGTTCATTTTAGTATATTAAATAATATTGAATACATTAAAATCATATTAAAGTTATTTCGTTACAATAATTGCATTCAAATAAACATATATAACGCATTCACAACAAATTTTATTCAATGTTTATTAGTTTTAATCACATTAATCAATTTTCACACATAAATGTTTACATTAGAAGAAAAAAATTTGTTATACAATAAGAGTAGTGCAATAATATAATCGATAATTGTACAATTATTTGAATATTTAGTTAAAAATCTTCATATATGTTATACACGGTTCGGTTCGGTTAACCGCGGATACCTAAATATAAAAACTGTAACCGATCCGTGATAAGCGGGTTTTTTCGGTTTCGGTTTTTTTCGGTTTCGGTTTCTTCGGTTTCGGGTTATTTCGGTTTCGGATTGAGCGGTTCGGCTCGGTTTGTCGGTTTCTCGGGTTTTTTGAACACCCCTAGCTACCACGTACATCAAATAAAATTAAGAATCAAAATTAAAACAAAAAACTTAAATTAAGCTATTTATTTTTTAATTAAAAAGAAACATTATTGAAAGTTTTAGAAAAAATCTCGCGCATGCGCGGGCATTATAACGAGTTTTATGAAAGACATATATATACGGGAATAAATAAATTATAAACTTTCGATATCCTAGACACCAAAAGTTATAAGTCGCTGAAACGACTTGACATTCTATATAAAAACCCCTACCCATCAAACCCTAATTAAACCAATTGCTCGAAAACTCATGCAGATGTCATTCTATATACCTTTGGAAATCCAAGCCGAAATCATAAAAAGACTTCCGGCCAAATCATTACTTCGATTCAGATCTGTTTCTAAAGCATGGAAGTCTCTCATCCATAGCCACACTCAGCATAGTCTACTTGTAGCTTGCTATGATGATTTTAAAGTAAAATACGTTATGATTGATGATGATGATGATACATTCCCCTTACGAAAGCTTTCACATACTATTCCCAGTTCCGTTAATCTACTTACCAAAGTAGCTATACTCGGTAGCTCTCAAGGCTTGTTTTGCTTTTACGGCTATAATTGTGGAAGGCTAATCGCCGTTATTTGGAATCCTTTGGTTCGAAAGTCGGTGGATATTGTTGGGCGCCCTGCAAAGGATAATTGGTGGATGTATAACAATGTTGTTGGTTTTGGTGTGTGTCCCCGCACTTTTGACTTTAAGCTTGTCAATATTACATATAAGGAAGAGATAATACCTAACATTACTCCTATGCAAGTTGAGGTTTTTACATCAAGTTCGGGAGCATGGAAATCTCTATTTATCAACCTACCTCGTAAATCAACTCGGTTCGCAGAGAATTGTGTGGATTTACATGGGTATATTTATTGGCATGCTTACGATTGGGTATCAACTAATCACAATATGATTATGGCATTTGATACGACAAGTGAAAAATTTACAGAAATATCACTTCCTGATAGTTTAGTAGACACCTGTTACACTCATTTGTCTATATCTAAGCGACTGGAGTCTCTTGTTGTGCTTGATTCTTTTTACATGGCCAGAAAAAAAGTTTATAAAGTATGGATGATGGAAGGTGGTGTTCAAAAATCATTTGCAAAGCTGTTCACGATTGAAGCTCCAGAGGCATCAATAAGAAGTGTACTCGGATTTAGAAAGAGTGGTAAACCTATAATTGAAATGTATAATAATGGCTTGGATCCAGATAAGAAGCTTGGAGTTTATCTTTATGAACCAAATTCAAGACACATAAGTTATACCGGGATATCTACAGGACAATATTTCCGCTTAGCTAGTTCCTGCACGAACACACTACTTTTGCTTGACCGGTGAGATTGTAGTTTCTACTCGACATAAATGGAGGACGGGGATGATGACAACATTGCAAGAAAGGTAATGCGGTATGGAGACTGAAGTGCATCTATGGCACAAAGCATTTGTAGAAACTAAAATATATAATCGCCGTTACTATTAGTGAATCCTTGATATAATTATATCCTTATGAAGTTTTTGTATTTACTGTTTTTTGTTTTATTATACCATTGCAATTATATTTGGATAACTTGATTTTTCAGAATTTCATGTTGCGTATCTTATACATATACCTACACACTCTTGCCCAGGCAGCCCATTTACCCTCGGGTAGTGGCTCAATAGTGAGTTCAACATGAAACAGGATTATGTCTCTCAAATGGTTGAGGGTTGTTGCCACATTACTCGCCAGGTTGGTCGGTTACTGTGGGCAGGTTGGTTGTACTTCAAATATATGCTAGTAAAACACAAATCGAATTGAATATGTGCTTAACACGTATATGAGAACATTGAAGAAAAGTTCATTTTGCAAGACCTAACAGGTATCATCTTCCAGTTATTACATAGCAAAATAACAAAGATGATTCAGTAATTGGCGCTGCATAAACCTTTCTTGTATTATAGTTTCTTGAGAGACAGATTGTACGTGTTAGTATGTTGGAAGTACCCTTGCCCGTCTTTCTTTGAAGCTTCTTCATGTACGAATTCAAGCTCCTTGCCTTCCAATATATAACTGTTTAGCAAAAAGGTAGTTAACGTCATGACGGAACTACAGATAAGAAACTAGAATGGTCATCACTGGAGGTGACAATTTCGACCCATTTGTATACAATGTTAACGGGTCAAATAGAAAGGTTTAAAGTGCATGTATTCAGATGCATAACATCTTCTAAAAACGTTTCATAATGAAAAGTTTAGTTTATTGATGTAATTATAATTTTGTGATCATATTAAACTATATTTATACATATACTAAAAGCCTGTTTTGACCCGGTCTAAAAATTATTTGTTTGGAGCAGTTACAATCTGCCCAACCCAACCCATTCTACAGCCTCTGGCATTCAGCATGCAAATGATGTGTAATAATCTTGCATTTGGTATTATACTTACCCGTCAGCTCTACCACATTGACCTGGGCGAGAAGAGATAGAAGCATACAACCGACCAGAATTGAACTGTTCTTCCACATGGGCATCAAGTTTACACTCTTCCTGGCGCTTCTCAATCTTTCTCTGGACATGGTTGCTCTTTTTTTCTTCCTCTGTGGTTCCTTCTCGTTCCTGTTCAAATGATAAAATGAGTTTATTTCTAATTTATACAGCAAACACGGCAGAATACGATATGTGAATTGTAATCATTAATTTTGTCGATACAAATTGGTTGGCATGTGACTGGAATTCGTTCCAAAACCAAATTGAAGGTCATATACTCATACACCAGGTGAAGAAAACCATTCAAAAGCTAAGTATAAGCTGGTCAAAGAGCTGTTAATAAACCATCTCCTATTCATCTCTAATTAACTTTTTACAAATAATATAAAAAGGTTAAGTAATGAAGCATTTGTGGTTTCGGAAGTAAGTAAAAAACATATGACTAACATATATACACTTTAGTACAACAAAAAAGTGTCACCAAATTGTGACTCTTTAGCTCCGAATGACAACAGCATGCATATAAGCAGTAGAAAACAGTTTTTAGCAAATAAGAATAAACTAGCAGGCAAAGTTGGAAGCAACGGCTAACTGGATAATAATAACCATTGTATATTCTATTATGTAGCTACTTTGTATTGATTTGTATTCATGCCCAGCCCATGTACGTATTGTAAGGCTTGGCCCATATCATGTTTGTAACCTATGTATCTTCTATATATTGCTAACTAGTTATAATGCCCGCGCACGCGCAGGTTTTTTTAAATTTTTTTTTAATGATATATTTTTATTTCTTAAAAAACAAATAATTTAATCTCTATTTTGTTTGATTTATGATTTTTAATTATATTTGTTTATTATTAAAGATAATCTTTTAAAAAATTTAATCCTGTTGTTTATTGCATCTTATCTATATTAATTTGTATTTATCTTCTACTTGTGTAGTATTGCATCTTATTTATATTTTTTTAATTTATCTTGTACGTGTGTAGTATATCAACAAAACAAATTTTTAAAATTTTAAATTAAAAAATAATAATTAAAATATTACCTAATAAGGAAATATTCTTTTTTTCCGAAATACGAAAGTACCCACTAGGGGTTTTGTTTTATTATATAAAAAAGATGAGAAGATCAGTATCATGGAAGGGAAATCATTTCTTATTATGGTAATCAGAGCCTAATAACAAACTTCCCCAATCTCCTACTTCTTTTTCTCCCACAATACGCTCCTCTGCTTCTCTCCAAAACCCTACACAGCCGCCACCTTCTTCACTCTCTAATGGCAGTTGGCGACTCTAACACACCACCACCACCAACTATCAACATGGAAAAACCCTTCGATGTTGCAAACATCAAAGCTCATGTCCCCCTCGTCTTAGATCTCGAACAGATTAACTATGATGCGTGCAGGGCCGGTCATGAGTTATTTGATTGCCTGGGCAAGATAATCAAAAAAATGCCCCTATAAAAAGTCATAATCAAACGAACGGACTATGTATAATGTGTTTGACCGGTAAATGAAACATGCATATCAACTTAATAAAACATAAGATAGGTATTGAATTTATTCTACTTCATACAGTTAAATTGACATTTTACATCATGTTCAAATAGTTTTTTATCTCATTTTTTAATAACTTCATCCGCTCTCTTCTTTCGTCTATCATTTTATTTCTTCGTCTTCTTCTAAATTATATGAGTATCATACATCTTTTTTATGTTCAGAACATCATCTATGTTACATAAAATTACAACTAAATTTACTTTGATCGTACAATATACTTTAGACACATAGCAATATTAACTTGTGTACTTCGTTTCGAAGTTTAACGCATTTTTTAAAAACTTTTTCCCCCTAAAATAAGCTATTATGTTACCAAAATCGTTAGACAAAATTCATCAAGTGAAAACTACTCCGTAGTCTGAAGGAATGTTGTACTTCATAATTTATCTAAATGACTCATCTAATAGAAAACATTTTCAATAGTATTTTTAGAAAATAGAAAAGTACGTAGTCTTCTTTTAGAATATGGTGGGGTTTTGTCATTCACACCAAAGAAATATGAGCCATATATTGCAGTTTAAAATTTACGGGTTGGACTTAAAAACTTATAAAGGTAAAGGGGGTAAATGAGAGCATTAAATAATAAAAAGGTCATAAAAAATGTCTTTTTGACTTTTGTTGTGCGATAAAACAAATAGTCAAATACCCTGGAATCATCTTCCCCAAGACATATTTCACCTTCCCATCGAAAACCTAACTCCATTAAAATACCAATCAAAGCTCTATCTTTTAAGGCTTCAATGTTTAGTTTCTATGCAAATAGAAGACATGCTCTCCAACATAACTACACTTCATAAGATTAAATAATAGAGTTTGTATTTCTGCTAAAATCCATGCCCCAAAACCAATTCAAAACATCATAAAATTTGATGCCCCTATTTGTTTGATGCCCTGGGCGGTCGTCCAGCTCGCCCATGCCCAGGGCCGGCCCTGGATGCGTGGAGTGAACTCTTCACGACTCACTGTCTTAGTTTTGGTGTTCAAGGTCTCATAGACGGAACATATGCGTGCACAAGCACCAATGCTATGGAATGGAAGAAACTTGACTCTTTAGTCAAGGTCTGGATCTATGGCACCATCACTACATCTCTCTTACAGACGGTCTTGATAAAGAACGTATCGGCTCACGATGTGTGGAAGAGTCTCGAGGATCTTTTTCACAACAATAAGGATGCTCGTGCTATGGAGCTTCATGAAGAGCTTCGATCCATGGAACTTGGCAGCCTCTCCATAGCCGAGTACTTCAAACGCATCAAGGTAATATCCGATCTTCTTTCGAATATTGGTTCTCCTATGGATGATAAGAACCTGGTAATGTATGCGGTAAATGGTTTGGGTGAAAAATATGAACATGTGGGTAGTATTATTCGTCACAGCAAGAATCTGTTAAGCTTACTAGAGACTCGCTCCATGCTCTTACTGGAGGAGTCTCGTTTGAATAGGAAACAAGCTCAGGGTAATGCTCGCGACACACCGTCTTCGTCAACGGTTCTCATGGCAGCAAAAGGTAATGGTGGAAAAGGTAATGGCAAAAAGGAATCGTGCAAGAATTTCCAACGTGGGTACTGACATTATGGTGCTCGTTGTAAGTTCTTGCATGGTAAACAAACTGGTGCTACACAACCTTGGTCAAGAAACAATAATACTCATGCTTTTCCTCCACAAGTTACCAACAATGACCTGGTTCATCTTCTGTTCAGCACAACAATGGACATGCTCTTGGCCCAACAGGTTCCATACTCGGCCCTGTTCCTAACCAGCCTACACCCACTGCTTATGGCCCATATGGCCCACGGCCACATGCTTCTCATGGCTACTGGGAATACAGTCAGCCTACTAATCTTCCTCAAGCTTTCAATGCCATGACTCTTCGCTACACGGACAATAATGAGGACTCAGCGTGGTATTTAGATACCGGTGCAACTTCACATCTGGCCTCGGATGCAGGTAAACTCACAACTGTTTTTAATAAATGTGTTAATACATCTATTGTTGTTGGTAATGGGTCAACAATACCACTTACTAACACCGGACGTAGCATTTTGCCTTCTTTACATTGCCCCTTATACCTTCAAAATATTCTTATAACTCCTCACATAATTAAAAACTTAATATCCGTTCGTCAATTTACTCGTGATAATAAATATAGTATTGAATTTGATGAATTTGGCTTTTCTGTGAAGGATTTTCGGACTCGTCAAGTGCTCCTCCGATGTAATAGCACCGGAGATCTATACCCATTTCACACATCCTCTACTAGCCCACCCACTGCTCTCTTGATGTCCAACCATTCCACGTGGAACCAAAGACTCGGGCATCCCGGCGATGAAGTGCTACGTTTTTTAGTTTTGAATAAATTTATCTCGTGTAATAAACCAAAGTCTACGACTTTGTGTCATGCTTGCCGACTTGGTAAGCATGTCAAACTTCCTTTTTCGCATTCTTATACTTTTGTTGCAAACACTTTTGATATTGTTCATTCCGATGTATGGACGTCACCTATTTTGAGTGTTAGTGGTTTCAAGTATTATGTTATCTTTCTTGATCATTTCTCTCATTTTCTGTGGGTTTATCCTCTTAAAAAGAAAAGTGATGCATTTAATAAATTCCTTCAATTTCGTGCCTATGTGAAAACTCAATTTAATAAAGAAATCAAAGCGTTTCAATCTGATCATGGGGCGAGTTCGACAACACACGACAACACGTATTCTTTAAAACACATGGCATTCAATTCCGTTTCTCCTCACGTCCCAACAAAATGGCAAATCGGAAAGAATGCTACGAACAGTTAATAACCTTATACGAACCTTTGTTAGCATTAAAAATATTTAAAGAAAGTGATGGTCGTTCCTATCGTTTAAATTTAGTGTGTCGTGTAGGTAGAATTAGTCATTGGGCCTTGGATTAGTTAAGCTAATATGTTATAAGTTAAGACTTAAGTATAAAACCAAGTCCAAGCCCAAGCCATCAAGCCTTTAGGGCATCCACGAATTGTACTATATATACACCTCAAACTCTCATTTGAGGTGTGTGCTTGTATGTGTTTTATGTGTGTTTTCTCTAATATAAGTTCTATTCCATACACCTCATATTATACATCAAGTCACCATCTTTCTCATCTCTTTTCTACATATAATACGTGATTTAGATTGATAAAGTTATGATCTTTACGTATTAACAACCTTACTCTTTCAAGCACACTTACCTCCTCAATACTGGATCGAAGCACTTTTTATGGCCACCCATTTACTCAACATATTACCCTCAACCTCCATACAAAATGCCATTCCATTCACTAAACTCTTTAACAAACCGACATCCTATACACACTTACGCATTTTTGGTTGCTTGTGTTACCCACATATTTACACTTCTCATAAACTTCAACCTAGATCAACCCCGTGCATTTTTCTTGGCTATCCAACCAACCACCGCGGCTACCATATATTGCCTTAGCCTTGGAACAAATAAAATCATTATCTCTCGTCACGTCAACTTTGAAGAAACCGTATTCCCTTTTGCATCAACAGCAGCTTCTAATCCACCATCATATAAATTTTTAGAACAAAATATTGATCCCTCACTCACACAAATTAAATTACTCACCACCCCTGACATACGCACTACCCCCATTCCATCTCCACAGCAACCATCCAATTCACAACCTCCACACTCCACTTCCTCCCACCAGACCACACCACCTTCTTCAAACCCATATCAGCCCCTTCTTGAGCCTACACCAGCCCAACCTAACCACCAGCCTATTCCAACACAATCCAACATCCAGACTCAACCGGTCATGACACAAGTTCAACCACCTCTCCCCCCCCCCTCCACCACTACTCGACAACCTCACCAAAACCCCAACACGACATCTCGTTACCCCATGGTCACACGATCTCGCGATGGCACAACTAAACCCATAGAGCACTTAAACCTTCATGTTACTTCACTTTCTCCTATTCCCAAAAATCATGTCCAAGCCTCTCACAACCCACATTGGCAAAATGCTATGAAAGATGAATTTAACGCGTTAATTAAAAATGGTACGTGGGTCCTTGTTCCGCGTCCACCTAATGTGAATGTTATTCGATCCTTGTGGCTTTTTAAACATAAGTTTCATGCAGACAGATCTCTTAGCAGGTACAAAGCACGTTTGGTTGCAAATGGAAAAAGTCAACAACAAGGCATAGATTGTTATGAGACATTCAGTCATGTGGTCAAACCTTCCACTATCCGTACTGTGCTTAGTCTTGCTATATCCCGAGGGTGGTACATCCATCAGCTTGACGTGCAGAATGCATTTCTCCATGGACACTTGACTGAGACCATTTATATGCACCAGCCTCCGGGCTTTACTGATTCTGCTCACCCTGATTATGTATGCCTTTTGCAGAAATCTTTATATGGTCTCAAATAGGCACCCCGTGCATGGTTTCAGCGCTTTGCGAGTTATGCTTTACGAGTTGGTTTTCAGCACAGTATAACTGACTCGTCCTTATTTATCTATCACCGCGGTGTGGACACAGCTTATTTACTACTGTATGTGGATGATATTATTCTCACAGCTTCTTCCTCAGGATTATTACAGCGTATTATTCCTTAAAGGGAGAGTTTGCTATGACAGATCTGGGCCCACTCAACTATTTTCTTGGCATATCTGCTACACATACCTCATCTGGCATATTCCTATTACAGTCGAAGTATGCCACAGAGTTACTTGAACGGGCCCACATGCTTAACTGTAACCCTTGCAGGACTCCTCTTGATACAGAGAAGAAGTTAGGACCTGAAGGAGCCCCTGTTGATGATCCTACATTATATCGCAACCTTGTCGGGGGCCTTCAGTACCTCACTTTCACTAGACCTGATTTATCATATGCAGTTCAGCAGTTGTGTCTTTATATGCATGATCCTCGTGAGCCTCATTTAAATGCTATGAAGCGTGTTCTTAGATATGTTCGTGGCACCAATGATCTTGGACTCCAGTTATACCGCTCCTCAACATCTCAGCTCACTGCCTATTCCGATGCTGACTAGGCTGGTTGCCCCGCTACTCGCAGGTCTACATCTGGTTACTGTGTATTTCTAGGGGACAACCTTTTTACGTGGTCTTCCAAACGTCAAGAAACGTTGTCCCGTTCTAGTGTTGAGGCCGAATATCGAGGTGATAGATATTAAACCCTAGAATACTAAAAACAATTATTTTAAAAAATAAAAAAATTGCATAGTACATTTTTTCCCTTAACAGGTCTTAATAGGTACCCAATTTGCCAGCTCTAGCCGTAGCAGAGACATCATGGCTTCGCAACCTCCTACGTGAGCTTCATGCTCCTCTTTTTACTGCTACTCTGGTCTTCTGTGACAATGTCAGTACCGTCTACATGTCAGCTAATCCTGTACAACACCAACGCACGAAGCACATCGAGATAGATATTCATTTTGTTCGGGAGAAGGTTGCAACCGGTCACGTTCGCGTTCTTCATGTACCTTCACGGTTTTAGTATGCCGATATCTTTACTAAGGGCCTCCCTTACACTCTCTTTGCTTGTTTTCGATCCAGTTTGAGCGTCCGCAAGCCTCCCGCTCAAAATGCGGGGGAGTAATAACCATTGTATATTGTATTATGTAGCTACTTTGTATTGATTTGTATTCATGCCCATCCCATGTACGTATTGTAAGGCTTGGCCCATATCATGTTTGTAACCCTATGTATCTTCTATATATTGCTAATGAGAAGATCAGTATCATGGAAGGGAAATCATTTCTTATTAGATAAAACTTTACAAGGCATCTGTACCGATGTAGGGATGTACTAAAGAACTATTTACTTCTATCAGACTGGATGCCAGCACATGAACACATTTTTTCAAGTCAATAAGATTATTAAATATCAGGTATCCAACAAGCTACTTATATTTCTACCAAAATATAATCCTAACTGACGCAAATCTTTAGATGCTGAGCAGCAATATATCGTATTTGCGTATCTTCATGTGCATCTATAGAAGGAACTTTTAATAACTAAACCTAAGACGGATTGGCCTTCCTTGTGTTCGTATAATCATACATAAATCATGCTTAACATACAGGTCATTGCAGCGACATTGTATATTTCAACATTATTACTCGCGCAATAAAATGAAGCAAGATCATAAATTAACTTTCCGCTGAACAAGTTCAGAAAACACTCATCATAGTTAGCACATCGATAATTCAATGAGAATAATATGTTAGTGTAACAAGTTCAAGATCATACATCTCCTTCCTTTTATAGTAGCAGCAGCTTTCTTCTTCCTACCCAAGTCAACCCCGTAATGCTGCAAATACCATTTGCTTGAGCGGGGCTGCATCCACTTGAACGATAGCACCTTTCACAAGAGTCTGAGTTCTCACAAGCTCGTTGTTTGAACTTATAGTCATCGGCATGTTTGCCGGGTATTTTTTGACTTGCACTTTTGAACCGTATGTTTTACAGTTTAAAAACTTTGAGTTACGAAGTATGAGTTACTTCAACACTTGTCAGATGATTGAGTTTCTATAATGTGTCACATTTTGAGGTTATAAAAGCTTTTTTAATATAATTTGAAAGTTATAACTTTCTATTCACCAGGTAAAGAACGTGACCCGGTTGTTCCGGCCACAACCCGGCTGTTCCGGCCAAGACCCGAATATATCCGGATATATCCTGTTAGATCCGGCCAAGACCCGGTTATTCCGGCCAAGACCCAACTATATATATCCGGCTAAGACTCGGCTATATGTGTGAATTATGAAGTAAATGGTTTCTATAAAACACTAGGAGATATTTGGTATAATGTGGAATGGAAAAGGTTGGAACAGATTTAGGAGCGTTCCTCTTGATTCTTTATAAAAACACAGAGAGAAGAAGAATGCAAAATTTCAAAGAGGGCAGTTAAGGGGGTGTTTGTTTCGGTTTATGGCTTATTTGGTTTTGGGCTTATTTTTCATAAGCTAATCTTTTGTGACTCATTTTGAACCTTTTCGACTTATATAAGCTTATTATAACATAAGAAACTTATATAAGCCAAAAAGATTAATAATGAGCTTATGAAACATAAGCCAAAAATCAAATAAACTATAAGCCGGCTATATAAACCGAAACAAACACCCCTAAGATGAGAAAAGGAAGGGGGTCAAGAAAAATCAGCTATAAATGGAATTGGGAAAATTGTCTAATAATACAACGAACTTGCCACATTTTACTATTGTATGCTATGAACTTTTTTTTCCTATTGTATGCATAAACTTTCTTAATCATCCTATTGTATGCATAAACTTTCTTGATCACCCTATTGTATGCATCGTTAGTCCTAATTGAGTTAAAATATTTGCATCGTTAGTCCTCACTGCGTTAAAATATTTGCATCGTTAGTCCTCATTGATCATTCTTACGTTTTTCAGTTTCGTCCGTTTTTATACGTTTTCATCTCTAATGTTTTTATCAAATCTTTTGCCACAATTTTTTTATCAAATATTTTGCCACATTTTTTATTCATTTTCGTTTAGGGTTTAGGGTTTATGGTTTAGTGTTTAGGGTTTAGGACCTATATATTTGCCCGTTATTTATACTGTTAAAAACGCACTTAAAAATAAAATTCCCGTTATTTTGGACCTATATATTTGCCCATTATTTATACTGTTAAAACGGTTATTATAACTGCATAGAAGTTATAATTGTTTGTCAATTTTGGTTGGTTATACATGTCATTTTCTCTGGTTCAGTTTCATAACAACAAAACATATTCTCAATCAACATCAAGTGTATCATATTTTATTTCTAAACACCAAAAAAATTTATACTGTACGAATTTTTGTTGCAAGAACGTGTTGAGTTTGATCCTAAACGAGTCTAAATGATTCAAAACACCAAAAAAACCATTAAACGAAATCAAACCAAACGTAAAAGTTGACCTAACGAGTGAAAATAAGCCCAAACGACACAAAAATAAGCTAACGAGCCAAAACTAATAACCAAACTAAATCTAAAACAACCTAAATCTATCCCTTGGCGATTGATACCACTTGTAGGAGCCCGGAAACAACCTAAATCACGACCTTATTCATCAAATCTTAGAGAGAGAAAGTGAGATGTAGAGAGAGAGAGTGGGAGGATCACTATGTGTAAAATGAAGAACTATGTTTATTCCACAATGATCAACCAAACCTCAAAGTGAGGTTTACAATTCTTAATATAGAGCTAGGCATGTTAGCTTTCATGCTTATACAAGTTTAGCCCTTGAAGTTCTATCTTTCTAATAAACTTGAACAAACAACTTAGAAATACTTTCTTACGCAACCTATTACACGATTCAAGAATATAATGACCGACACTTCATAATATAAAAATACGATGCTAACAGTTCAAAATCTGAGTTTTATCCGATCTGAGATTTCAATAGAGCAATCGAAATACTTCGATCTAAAAGTGTTTACACGACTCTCAGATTACCGTGACCCATAAAATTTCTAACAAATTATAATGGCTATCGTGAAAAGAATGGAGTTCTTTATGAACCAAACTCAAGACACATAAGTTATGTCGGGATATCTGCAGAAAGATATATTGAATTAGCTGGTTCCTACACACGAACACACTACTTTTGCTTGACCGGTGACATTGTAGTTTCTACTCAACATAAATGGAGGACGAGGATAATGACAGCATTGCAAGAAAGGTAATGGGGTATGGAGACCGAAGTTCATCTATGGCGCAAAGCATTTGTGTGGACACACTAAAATATATAGCCGCGGTTAATTTTAATGAATCCTTGATATATTATATCCTTATGAAGTTTTCGTATTTAGCCTTTTGTTTATTAAACCGTTGCAATTATACTTGGGTAACTTGGTTTTCAGAAATTCTATTTTCATGTTGCATATCTTATACATATATGATATACTTACTCTTGACGAGGCAGCCCCTTTACCCTCGTGTATCGGCTCAATACGAGAATATTGAAAAAAACTTCATTTTGCAAAATCTGACAGGTATGTTCATATATATCTGACAACAAAAACACCATATTCCAGTTATTAGATAGCTAAATAATAACAAGGTTCATTCAGCAATTGGTTATAAGACAAGCCCACTTTAAAATATTATATGTCACGGTTTGCACAAAACATGCAACTACAACTTGGTCTAATGAAGTGTTATTGAAACAAAACAAAAGCTTCCAAGTTTCAACATACCAACAGAATCTGTCTCTTAAGAAACTAACATACACCAACAGTTTATGGCAGCGCCAGCACTTAAGTTTCAAAGTTCCAACACACTACTGCAAGCTGACTTTCAAGAAACTAAAATACACGTAAGGCTTATGCAGCGCCACCACCCTTTCCTTTTTTTCTTTGAAGCTTCTCCATTGTAGGAAAACTTTTAGAAAAGGAAGGGGGTCAAGAAAAATCAGCTGTAAATGGAATTGGGAAAATTGTCTAATAATACAACGAACTTGCCACATTTTACTATTGTATGCTATGAACTTTTTTTTCCTATTGTATGCATAAACTTTCTTAATCATCCTATTGTATGCATAAACTTTCTTAATCACCCTATTGTATGCATCGTTAGTCCTAATTGAGTTAAAATATTTGCATCGTTAGTCCTCACTGCGTTAAAATATTTGCATCGTTAGTCCTCATTGACCATTCTTACGTTTTTATCAGTTTCGTCCGTTTTTATACGTTTTCATCTCTAATGTTTTTATCAAATCTTTTGCCACAATTTTTTTATCAAATATTTTGCCACATTTTTTATTCATTTTCGTTTAGGGTTTTGGGTTTATGGTTTAGTGTTTAGGGTTTAGGACCTATATATTTGCCCGTTATTTATACTGTTAAAAACGCACTTAAAAATAAAATTCCCGTTATTTTGGACCTATATATTTGCCCATTATTTATACTGTTAAAACGGTTATTATAACTGCATAGAAGTTATAATTGTTTGTCAATTTTGGTTGGTTATACATGTCATTTTCTCTGGTTCAGTTTCATAACAACAAAACATATTCTCAGTTCAAAATCTGAGTTTTATCCGATCAGAGATTTCGATAGAGCAATCGAAATACTTCGATCTAAAAGTGTTTACACGACTCTCAGATTACTGTGATCCATAAAATTTCTAACAAATTATAATGGCTATCGTGAAAAGAATGGAGTTCTTTATGAACCAAACTCAAGACACATAAGTTATGTCGGGATATCTGCAGAAAGATATATTGAATTAGCTGGTTCCTACACACGAACACACTACTTTTGCTTGACCGGTGAGATTGTAGTTTCTACTCAACATAAATGGAGGACGAGGATAATGACAGCATTGCAAGAAAGGTAATGGGGTATGGAGACCGAAGTTCATCTATGGCGCAAAGCATTTGTGTGGACACACTAAAATATATAGCCGCGGTTAATTTAATGAATCCTTGATATATTATATCCTTATGAAGTTTTCGTATTTAGCCTTTTGTTTATTAAACCGTTGCAATTATACCTGGGTAACTTGGTTTTCAGAAATTTTATTTTCATGTTGCATATCTTATACATATACCTACTCTTGACGAGGCAGCCCCTTTACCCTCGTGTATCGGCTCAATACGAGAATATTGAAAAAAACTTCATTTTGCAAAATCTGACAGGTATGTTCATATATATCTGACAACAAAAACACCATATTCCAGTTATTAGATAGCTAAATAATAACAAGGTTCATTCAGCAATTGGTTATAAGACAAGCCCACTTTAAAATATTATATGTCACGGTTTGCACAAAACATGCAACTACAACTTGGTCTAATGAAGTGTTATTGAAACAAAACAAAAGCTTCCAAGTTTCAACATACCAACAGAATCTGTCTCTTAAGAAACTAACATACACCAACAGTTTATGGCAGCGCCAGCACTTAAGTTTCAAAGTTCCAACACACTACTGCAAGCTGACTTTCAAGAAACTAAAATACACGTAAGGCTTATGCAGCGCCACCACCCTTTCCCTTTTTTCTTTGAAGCTTCTCCATTGTAGGAAAACTGAATTTAACCACTTAGATTTATAAATAAAATGTTTACAACCAAACTATTCTCAAACAGCCAATACAAAGACTTGATCTCAATCAAGGATACCAAAAGAAATACAAGGGAGTTAAGTAAATATTTTTGGATGATCTGAAGTGAAAGTGGAGAGCAGCTATATAAAGAACCCAGCCATATGTCGTTATCAATGGCAAAGACAAGAAAACGGCTCTTCAGCAGCAACACAACAAAAACACTAACGGGTGTGAGACTAAGGACTCAACCCTAGTGTATATCTTCCAACATTTGCACAAAGCACCCTTCATCTTTTTCTTCTTAGCATTCAGCCACTAAACATTCCACAAGGATAAACTGAAAATACAAACAAGGCAACATTAGTCCCTTAACTTTAATCCAGGCCAAAGTTACATTTTAACATTCCCCCTTAATTTTGGCCTGGAAGACATCAAGTAAACCCAGTTTTGAAACCATTTTGAAATGTTGAGTTTTATCAAGTCCTTTTGTAAAAATATCTGTTGTTTGATCAGCAGTGTGAATCTTAGCAGTTTCAATAACACCAATTAAGATTTTTTCTCTAACAAAATGGAGATCAATCTCCAAATGTTTGGTCCTCTCATGGAACTGGATTAGCAGCAATCTTTGCTGCTTGACTGTCACAAAAAACTTTTACTTGCATAAAATGTTCCCAGTTAAGATCCTTAAGAATTTTAAGGATCCAAATAATCTCAGAAGTCACAGAAGCTAAAGCTCTGTACTCAGCTTCAGCAGAAGACTTTGAGAGGGTGTTCTGCTTTTTGCTTTTCCAAGAAATCATAGAACCATTGAGACTAACACAAAATCTAGTAACTGATTTTCTTGTAACCACACACTTAGCCCAATCTGCATCTACAAATGCATTCAATGAGTTC
Source organism: Artemisia annua (assembly GCA_014162995.1). Classification (NCBI taxonomy): domain Eukaryota; kingdom Viridiplantae; phylum Streptophyta; class Magnoliopsida; order Asterales; family Asteraceae; genus Artemisia; species Artemisia annua. Next base: position 93,128 of record LBNU01021279.1, read on the forward strand.
TCAGAATTCTTAGTTATATGCACACCCATACCTGGAGAACCTTTTAAATACCTCAACACCTTTAAAGCAATTTTTAAATGAGACTTTAAAGGGGAATGCATAAATTGGCTCAGGCAGTGTACAACATAGGATATATCAGGCCTAGTGTGAGTTAAATAAATCAATTTACCAATAAGTTTTTGATACTCAGTGATATTATCAAGTAATGGATCAGTGTCAGTAGGTTCAGAAGTGATATACACACTCTGTTCAAGAGGAATAGCAGAAGGTTTACAAGCAAGAAGACCAAACTCAGATAATAGATCTAGGCAGTATTTTCTTGTGATAAGCAAACTCCACTTTTAGTTTCAATAACCTCAATGCCCAAAAAGTATTTGAGTTTGCCTAAATCTTTTATCTAAACTTGTTCTTAAGATACCTTTTTAAATCTTCAATAGCATCAACATTGTTACCAGTGATAATAATATCATCAACATAAACAAGCAAGGCAACAAACACTCCTGAACCATTCTTAGTAAACAATGAATAATCACTTTTACTTTGCACAAAACCATTTTCAAGTAAAGTACTAGAAAGTTTGGCATTCCATTGTCTGGGTGCCTGTTTTAATCCATATAAAGATTTTTTAAGCCTACACACTCTGTTGTCATTTTCATCAAAGTAACCTGGAGGTAATTTCATGTAGACAGTTTCCTCAAGGTCACCATACAAAAAAGCATTATTGACATCCAATTGAAAAATGGACCAAGATTGTTGAACAGCCAAGTTAATAACACATCTAATAGTGACAATTTTAACCACAGGAGAGGTTTCATCAAAATCAACTCCTTCCTTTTGACCAAATCCCTGGACAACAAGTCTAGCCTTAAATCTATCAATGTCTCCACTAGACTTGTATTTAATCTTATAAACCCATTTAGATCCAATAGCCTTTCTATCACCAGGCAATTCAACAATCTCAAAAGTATCATTTTCATATAAAGCTTTCATTTCAGTATTCATTGCCTCTTTCCAGTGCTGAATTTTGTTGGCTTCCCAATAATTTTTAGGTTATGAAAGTTTGTTTAACTTTGTTGTAAAGCAAAAGTTTTCAGAGTTAAGATTGGCATAACTAACAAATTTTTCAAGACTATATCTAACTTTGGAATCAACCACAAATTCATTATACTTGTTTGGAAAAACAGATGATCTTTCATATCTTCTAACAGGTTGATTTTGCAAATTTGTTTGAGAGTCTGTGATTGGACTATCTTGAAATATACCCTCAGAATGTGCATTTTCATTCTCAAGTGTTGCAGACACCTCATTTTCAAGGGCAGAACCATTGGAACCCCGAGGATGCCCCAACTCATCCTCAAAAGGGTCAATTGTGGGACTGCCATCAAGAAAAGAATTCTTGCTAACACTAGGAGAATTTGCATTTTTGTTTCCATCATTAGATGGTTTATCATTTATATTTTTCTCATAATAGGGCATGTCAAGATCCTCATACACCACTTTATCAAAAAAGTTTGTATGATCCAGATCTTGACAAGCCTCAATCACATAATCTCTCTTAAAAGGGAACACATTTTCAAAGAAATCAACATCTCTTGAGTACAAAAATTGTTTCCTTTCAAGACTGAAAAGCTTATATCCCTTTTTAAAAGAAGCATAGCCAACCAAAACACATTTTTCAGATATGCTACTGACTTATCATGATTATTAAGCACGGTAGCAAAACATAGACAACCAAAAGCTCTTAAGTGATTTAAGGAGCATTTTCTGTTAAAAACCATATTATAGGGAGAATTCTCATTCAGCACTGAAGAAGGCGACCTGTTAATAAGGTAACAAGCAGTAAGAATACACTCAGACCATAAATTCAAATGAATTCCCCCTGAAACAGAAGGGATCTGGCAACATTAAGCAGATGCCTATGTTTCCTTTCCACAATCCCATTCTGTTGGGGAGTATAAGCACAAGAAGTCTGATGTATTATGCCATTAGTAATGCAAAAATCATTAAACTTATTATTAACAAATTCAGTACCATTATCACTTCTAAAAATTTTCAGAGTTTTCTTGAATTGATTTTTGATCAAATTAAAAAAGGCATAAACACAATCAAACACTTCAATTTTAGCTTTAATCAAGTACACCCAACAGCCCTGGTGTAATCATCAACAATGGTCAAGAAATACCTATATCCTTCTTTCCTAGTAACCCGATAGGGTCCCCAAAGGTCAAGATGGACAAGGTCTGCAAGCATAGAAGTTTTATGCTTACTCAATGGAAAAGGTTCTCTGGTTTGTTTAGCCTTTTGACAAATTTCACAAACTTCCACATTGTTTTTGTTATCAAACTTATGATCTTTGTTTAAAACTTTTAGGACTTGGTCAGAAGGATGACCAAGCCTGCAATGCCACAAATATTTAGATAAGAAGCAACTAGACTTAAAAATTTTAACAGTTAGGTTACTACCTTGATCTCCATCAAAATAATATACCCCATCCTTTTGTTTACCAATCCCCAGAACATTCATTCCCTTCAAATCCTGAGGTAACACATAGCACTTAGATTCATCAAAAGCAATGACAAATTTGTTGTCTCTAGCAACCTTGTGAACAGACATAAGACTTACACAATATTCAGGAACAACCAGCACATCATACAAAGTTAAGTTTTTGGTTAGAACCATATTTCCAACCTTTGTAATCAAAGCCTCAGTTCCATTAGGATGTGAGACTTTTATTCCAAGGTTGGAAATATCTAGAACAATAACCAAAGACTTATCAGTGTATGTTAAATGCTGATTTGCACCAGAGTCAACAATAATACCCGTTGCAACAAGTGCAAACCTGGCCTTACTGTTGTTGCAAAAAAATCTTTGAAAAATTTGATTAAAAAACTTGTTGTTGTTAAAAACAATACCTGCCATATTGGCATGTACACCTTTGCCTTTTTCATTATCATTAACAGAAGTATCTTTGATAAGAGATAAAAGTTTAGAAATCTGTTCATCTGAAAGGTTTGAAAGAGAGCTAGATCCAACAGAGTTGTTGTTCTTTATAAATCTTTTGTTAAAGTTTTGAGCTCCCTGGTTAGAATTAGTTCCAGTATAACCATTTCTTTTTCCAAAATTAGGAGGATATCCAATCAACTTAAAACATCTATCTTCAGTATGCCCATTTAAACCACAATGCTCACAGATAAGAGTAGGACCTCCAGCAGTCCTACTATTCCCATTATTATTAGTCCTGGAGGCATTATTAGGTCTGAAAGAATTCCCAGAGGTTTGGGGCCTCTGTGAACTCCCTCTATTGGGCACATTGGAATGAAACATAGAGGACTGAGATCTTTGAGAGACCCCAGTCCCTGATGAACCAGAAACCACAGTCCTATGAGACTCCTCATTAGAGATAATGGCAAAGGCCCCTTTAACATCAGGCAATGGGTCTCTAGACAAGATATTGCTTCTAATTTGCATATAAGAATCATCAAGTCCCATTAAGAATTGCATTAACTTCATTAACTGATTATGTTTTTTAAAATCATCAGCAGCATGGCAAGTACATCTAGGTAATTTAACAAGAGCATCAAATTGTTTCCACAAAGTACTAAGCTTGTTAAAGTATTCAGCAATAGAAGAGCCATTTTGAGATAAAGAATTGATTTTATGATGCAAATTAAAGGTGACAGAACCATCAACTCTATCAAATGTTTCTTTTAATTCAGTCCAAACATCAGAGGCTCTTTTAGAGAAAATTTTTCCAAGAAACAATTCCTCAGAAATAGAATTTAAGATCCAAACTAAAACAATAGCATTAACCCTGCCCCATTGTCTTCCTAACATATCATCAGTATTAGACCTCCTACAAGAACCATCTATAAAACCAATTTTGTTTTTACCTTCAAGAGCTAAGAGCATAGCACAATACCACACATCATAATTTTCAGTTCCTTTCAATTTTATAGATATAACAGTTAATGTAGCAGAATCATTAGGATGTAAGTGTAGAGGATGACTGATATCAAGTTTACTAATAAGAGTAACAGGTAAAGCATCATCTTCCTCTGCATCTGAATCCTGAACAGAGGCAGGTGGAGTACTGTTATGCAAAGACATAAAGAACCAAGCAAGCTCACAACCAAACTAAACAGATAAGCAAGTAGGCACACAACAACACAAAAAACAGATAAATAAGAAGGGAAGAAAGAAGTTCCTATGCTTCCTTACCACTCAAGCAGGTCAAGGGCTTTATCTACTAGCAAAGAAAGAACATAAAATGACCAACACCAATCAATCAACTTCAACAATCTCTCACATCCTACTCCCCATCAATCTAAACAAGATAAAATAAATTGCAAGAAATATAAAGGCGTGAGAGGTGTTACAGAGTACGCAAGGTAGAGTAGCAGCGGAACCAAACCTACTACACCCTAGATTCACTTAGTCTAGGGATATAGCAGATATACACAGCGAACCCAGATCCACCAACCAAGATCCACCAAAACCACTTGCAATTGAAGCAAATATTACCAAATCTATCGTTTAAGGAACTTAATCGACCTCTGGAACAAACCTTTAAATTGTAAAAGCCTCAAATTACCCAAATCCTAAATTTTTTTTAAAAGTTTTTTAGAGCAACCTGGCTATGATACCATGTAGGAAAACTGAATTTAACCACTTAGATTTATAAATAAAATGTTTACAACCAAACTATTTTCAAACAGCCAATACAAAGACTTGATCTCAATCAAGGATACCAAAAGAAATACAAGGGAGTTAAGTAAATATTTTTGGATGATCTGAAGTGAAAGTGGAGAGCAGCTATATAAAGAACCCAGCCATATGTCGTTATCCATGGCAAAGACAAGAAAACGGCTCTTCAGCAGCAACACAACAAAAACACTAACGGGTGTGAGACTGAGGACTCAACTCTAGTGTATATCTTCCAACATTTGCACAAAGCACCCTTCATCTTTTTCTTCTTAGCATTTGGCCACAAAACATTCCACAAGGCTAAGCTGAAAATACAAACAAGGCAACATTAGTCCCTTAACTTTAATCCAGGCCAAAGTTACATTTTAACATCCATATAGAAGAATTCAAGCTCCTTGCCTTCCAGTATATAAATGGTCATCATTGGAGGTGACAATTTCAGCCCATTTGTATACAATGTTAACGGGTCAAATAGAAAAGTTTAAAATGTATATGAAATGGTGGTAAACAGATCGAAACCATTTAAAATGTATTCAGATCATAGCATCTTCTAAAAGCGTTACATAAAAGTTTAGCTTATTGATGTAATTATAATTTGTGATCATATTAAACTACATATAAAAAAAACCTGTTTTGACCCGTTCGAAAAATTATTTGTTTGGAGCAGTTACAATCTGCCCCACCCAGCCCATTTTACAGCCCCTGTAATTGAGCGTGCAAATGATGTGTAATAAATACCAACACTTATAAGTCAATAGCTCCAAAACTAATTTATAAACCCTACCCACTAAACCCTAAAGCAATAGCAAGAAAACTCAAGATCTCGATAGTCCAAAAACGCAAGATGTCATATTATTTACCTTACGAAATCCAATCCCAAATCATGAAAAGACTTCCAGTCAAATCATTAGTTCGATTCAAATCCGTTTCTAAAGCATGGAAGTCTTTTATCCGTAGCTCTGAGTTTATCTCTGATTACAACGCATGCAACTCTCAGCATTGTCTACTTGTACCTTACGCTGATAACAATCATAAGGAAAAACATGAGTTGATTGTTGATGATGATACTTTCCCGTTACGCAAGCTTTCACATACTATTCCCAGTTCCATTTATCGAATTACCATCAAATTAGATATGTTCGGTAGCTCTCAAGGCTTGTTTTGCTATTACGGCTTTACTGATGGATATAGAGATCTGATGGCTGTTATTTGGAATCCTTCGGTTCCAAAGTCAGTGGATATTATTGTTGTGCCTGATGAGGATGATGCTAAGTTTCGCAGTGTTGTTGGTTTTGGCGTGTGTCCGCGCACTTTTGACCCTATGCTTGTCAAGATTACATATACTCCTATTAAAACTGTTGATTCGCCGCATTCTAATGACACAAGTGAGGATGATGATATGCAAGATGAGGATTATGATATGCAAGATGAGGATGATGTTCAAGTTGAGGTTTTTACATTGAGCTCGGGAGCATGGAAAAGTCTATCTACCAATCTGCCTGATGAATCAATTCGCTACAAACAGAATAGCGTGGATTTAGATGGGTTTATTTACTGGCCTGCTTATGATAAATATGAAAGAAAGACCAACTATATGATTATGTCATTTGATATGACAAGTGAAAAATTTACAGAAATAAGACTTCCGAACGGTAGTTTAGCATACTCTTATTTGACGATATCTAAGCGAATGGGGTCTCTTGTTGTGCTTCACGGTTTTTATGTGGCCCAAAAACAAGTTTATAATGTATGGATGATGGAAGGTGGTGTTGAAAAATCGTTTACAAAGCTATTCAGGATTGAAGCTCCAGAGGCATCAATAGAATGGGTACTTGGATTTAGGAAGAGTGGCGAACCTATAATTTCAATGAGAATGGGTAATGGCCCAAATCCTAATAAGCTTGGAGTTTATTTTTATGAACCTAACTCAAGACATATAAGCTATATCGGGATATCTGCAAAACCATTTTCAAGCTTAGCTAGTTCCTACACAGACACACTACTTTTGCTTGACCGGTGAGATTGTAGTTTCTACTCGACATAAATGGAGGACGAGGATAATGACAACATTGCAAGTTTGGTATTTACCGTTTAATTTTAATGAATCCTTTTGAAGTTTTGGTATTTTCTGTTTTGTTTTATTAAACAATTGCAATTATACTTGAGTAATTCCGTTTTTCAGAAATTTTATTTTCATGTTGCATATCTTATACATATACCTACAGCAATAGGTCTAACAAGCTAGACTCATTCAGCAATAGACATGCCCACTTTATAACATTATGTGTCACGGTTTGCACAAAACATGCAACTACAACTTGGTCTAACAAAGTGTTATCGAAACAAAACAAAAAGCTTCCAAGTTCCAACATACCAACACAATCCGTCTCTTAAGAAACTAACATACACCAACAGTTATGGCAGCGCCAGCACTTAAGTTTCAAAGTTCCAACACACTACTGCAAGCTGACTTTCATCAAACTAAAATACACGTAAGGCTTATGCAGCACCAGCACCCTTGCCCTTCTTTCTTTGAAGCTTCTTCATATAGAATTCAAGCTCCTTGCCTTCCAATATATAACTGTCAACGTTAACTGGTCAGATGGGTTCTAGAAAATTTGAATAAAAAGGCAATCAGTCAAATGGGTCGAACTTGATAAATTGGTTGAAGTCATTTAAATTGCATTCAGAACGAAAAGCTTAGCTTATTAATGTAGTTATAGTTTGTGATCATAGTAAGCATTAGTTAAGCAGCTAAACATAAAGCAAAAGTGTATGTGGGTGAACCAACCCAGCGTTTTTCACACGTCCTAAGTTTTATTTTTATTTTCCTTCTTGAGCAGTTCCACAATCTGCCTGACAAAAATTTTTAACAGCCCCTGGCATTGAGCGTGCAAATGATGTGTAATAATCTAGCATTTGGTATAATACTTACCCATCAGCTCTACCACATTGACCTGCGCGAGAACCATGGGCATCAAGTTTAATCTCTTCCTGGCGCTTCTCAATCTTTCTCTGGACATGGTTGCTCTTTTTTGCTTCCTCTGCGGTTCCTTCGCCTTCCTGTACAATTGAAAAATGAGTTTATTTCTATATAGCAAACAAGGCAGAACAAGATTCGTGAATTGTAATCATTATGTCGATACAAAGTGGTTGGCATGTGACTGCAATTCGTTCCAAATCCAGATTGATAGTCATAACCATACAGCATGTGAAGAAAACCAATTAAAAAGCAAAAGTATAACCAATTATAACACGATATAATGATGTGAAATTATCAACAAAGTAGTTGGGCAAAGAGCTTTGAATAAACCATCCGCTATTCATCTCTAATTAACTTTACACAAATAATATAAAAAGGGTAAGTAATGAAGCATTTGTGGTTTCGGAAACAAGTAAAAACCATATGACTTAACATACACCTTCACAGAACTTTATAACAACAAAAGTGCCATAAATTGTTACTCTTTAGCTCGGAATGACAACAGCATGCATATAAGCAGTAGAAAACAGTATTCAGCCAATTAGAATAAACTAGCACCATCATCGATTAGCTTGCTCTAATTACAAGCAAAGTTGGAAGCAACGGCTAACTGGTTGAAACTTCACAAGGCATGTGTATCAATGTAGGGATGTACTAAAGAACTATTTACTTAATTCTATCAGACTGGTTGCCGGCACATGAACACTTTTTTCCAAGTCAATAAGATTATTAAATATCAGATATCCAACAAACTACTTATAATACAATTCTAACCAACGCAAATCTTTAGACGGTGGAAGATAAAGTCACTAATAAGCAGCAATATATCCTATTTGCCAATCTTAAAAAGTGAAAGAAAACAATTCACGTGCATCTATATATAGAACGGACTATTAATAACTAAACTTAAGACGGATTGGCCTTCATTGGGTTCATATCAACATAAAAGTCACTACAGCTCATTGCAGCCACATTCTATATTTCAACATTATTATTCTCGCAAAATGCTTAAAATGAAGCTACATCATGAATTAACTTTCCGATGAACAAGTTCAGAAAACACTCTGTCATAGTTAGCACATCGATAATTCAATGAGGATAATATGTTAATATAACACGTACGTTCAAGATCATACCTCTCCATCCTTCTTAGTAGCAGCAGCTTTCTTCTTCCTACCTAAGTCAACCCAGTAATGCTACAGATACCATTGCTTGAACGAAAGCACCTTTCACAAGAGTCTTAGTTCTCACAAGCTCATTGTTTTGATGCATTGTAGGCCACATCAAGGATACGAGACTATACGAACAAAACCCGGCTATATCCGGCCATGACCCGGTTGTTCCGGCCATGAACCAGTTAGAACTTGTTATTCCGTCCATGATCCGGCTATTCCGGCCAAGAACTGGCTATATGTTTCATAAGCTCATTTTCTCCAAAAGGTGAAGATCGGTGGGATCACCCTGGTCCCATGCATCCTAAGGATTCATAAGCTCATTTTTTATAACATAAGAAACTCGTATAAGCCGAAAAGATTAAAAAATAAGCCACAAAAAGTGAGCTTAGGAAACATAAGCCCAAAATCAAATAACCTATAAGCCGGCTATATAAACCGATTGAAATAAACACCCCTAAGATGAGAATAGGAAGGGGAATAAGAAAAATCAGCTAAAAATGGAATTCGACATGTGCGTGGCACATGCTCTCAAACATTGCAAACTTTTATGAACCCCGCACTCCATCTCTCGGGTGGTGCTATATCCCATTATGTTCTTCGTTGATGTTATAAGAAGAGCTAGAAGATGGAGTCATCACCGCAGGAGGTGGAGAAGTTGATGTTATATAATGCTAGTTTTTTTTTAGCTCAGAAGCGTCTAACTCGTTGTTTACGTCTAAATTATACAGAATCCGTTGCTCTTATCGCTACTCGGGTACATTCTACTTATTAATTTGGTAATAGTTTTTGAATGTTTGTTAAAGATATGGATGTGGTTTTCTTCATCGATGTTATTCGGGGATAGCGAGCCTTTTTGACTCAGATGTACGCAGTATCATTGAGTTAATTAATTATTACTCTCGTGGCCGAGGTTTGAACACTTAAACTGTTGTTTGAAAGCCAAAGGCACTATATGGTAGATTGGTAGGTAAACGTACTATTTTTCCCATGCATAAAAAAGGAATGCGACCCAAATTATTTGTTTTAGAAGAAACATATTATTGTTTTGATGCATTGTAGGCCACATCAAGGATACGAGACTATACGAACAAAACCCGGCTATATCCGGCCATGACCCGGTTGTTCCGGCCATGAACCAGTTAGAACCTGTTATTCCGGCCATGATCCGGCTATTCCGGCCAAGACCTGGCTATATATTTCATAAGCTCATTTTTTATAACATAAGAAACTTGTATAAGCCGAAAAGATTAAAAAATAAGCCACAAAAAGTGAGCTTAGGAAACATAAGCCAAAATCAAATAACCTATAAGCCGGCTATATAAACCGATTGAAACCTAAGATGAGAATAGGAAGGGGAATAAGAAAAATCAGCTAAAAATGGAATTCGACATGTGCGTGGCACATGCTCTCAAACATTGCAAACTTTTATGAACCCTGCACTCCATCTCTCGGGTGGTGCTATATCCCATTATGTTCTTCGTTGATGTTATAAGAAGAGCTAGAAGATGGAGTCATCACCGCAGGAGGTGGAGAAGTTGATGTTATATAATGCTAGTTTTTTTATCTCAGAAGCGTCTCACTCGTTGTTTACGTCTAAATTATACAGAATCCGTTGCTCTTATCGCTACTCGGGTACATTCTACTTATTAATTTGGTAATAGTTTTTGAATGTTTGTTAAAGATATGGATGTGGTTTTCTTTGTTGATATTATTCGGGGATAGCGAGCCTTTTTGACTCATATGTACGCAGTATCATTGAGTTAATTAATTATTACTCTCGTGGCCGAGGTTTGAACACTTAAACTGTTGTTTGAAAGCCAAAGGCACTATATGGTAGGTAAACGTACTATTTTTCCCATGCATAAAAAAGGAATGCGACCCAAATTATTTGTTTTAGAAGAAACATGCACACGGAAAGTTATTTTATGGAAGACATGTATATGGGAATAAATAAATTATAAACTTTCGATATCATATATATGCACCAACACTTATAAGTCAGTAGCTCGAAAACTATATATATATAAACCCCTACCCACCAAACCCTAAAGCAATAGCTCAAAAACTCAAGATGTCATATTATTTACCTTACGAAATCCAAGCCGAAATCATGAAAAGACTTCCGGTCAAACCATTAGTTCGATTCAAATCCGTTTCTAAAGCATGGAAGTCTTTTATCCTTAGCTCCGAGTTTATCGCTGATTACAATGCATGGAACTCTCAGCACTGTCTACTTGTAACTTGCACTGATAAGAATCATAAGGAAAAACATGAGTTGATTGTTGATGATGATACTTTCCCCTTACGCAACCTTTCACATACTATTCCCAGTTCCGTTAATCTAATTACCAGCAAATTAGCTATGTTGGGTAGCTCTCAAGGCTTGTTTTGCTATTACGGCTATACTGGTGGCCGAGGTCTAATGGCTGTTATTTGGAATCCTTCGGTTCCAAAGTCGGTGGATATTGTTGTGCCTAGGAATAGGAAACCATGGTTACCCAAAAAAACTGTTGTTGGTTTTGGTGTGTGTCCGCGCACTTTTGACCCTAAGCTTGTAAAGATTACATTCATTCTTATGCAAGATGAGGAAGATGCTATGCAAGTTGAGGTATTTACATTGAGCTCGGGAGCATGGAAAAGTCTATCTATCGATCTGCCTCGTAAATCAATTCGCTGCACATACTCCAGCGTGGATTTAGATGGGTTTATTTATTGGCATGCTTATGATCAAAATTATATACCTGTGCATCATAATGTGATTATGTCATTTGATATGACAAGTGAAAATTTTACAGAAATATCACTTCCCGGGAGTTTATTAAATGCTAATAATTTGTCCATATCTAGGCGAATGGAGTCTCTTGTTGTGCTTGACTCTTTTTATATGGCCAAAAAAAAAGGTTATAAAGTATGGATGATGGAAGGTGGTGTTGAAAAATCGTTTACAAAGCTATTCGCGATTGAAGCTCCAGAGGCATCAATAGACAGGGTACTTGGATTTAGGAAGAGTGGCGAACCTATAATTGAAATGCATAATAATGGCTCAGATCCTGATAAGACATATGGAGTTTATCTTTATGAACCAAACTCAAGACACATAAGTTATGCCGGGATATCTGCAGAACTTTATTTTGACATAGCTGGTTCCTGCACGAACTCACTACTTTTACTTGACCGGTGATCGAAATTGTAGTTTCTACTCCACATAGACAAGGATAATGACAACATTGCAAGAAAGGTAATGCTGCATGGAGACTGAAGTGCATCTATGGCACAAAGCATTTGTGGACACACTAAAATATATAATCGCGGTTATTATTAATGAATCCTTGATATAAATTACGTATATCCATGTGAAGTTTTCGTATTTACTGTTTTGTTTTATTAAACCATTGCAAATATACTTGGGTAACTCGGTTTTTCAGAAATTTTATTTTCATGTTGCATATCTTATACATATACCTACAGACTCTTGCCAAGGCAGCCCCTTTACCCTCGGGTATCGGCTCAATACGAGAACATTGAGAAAAAGTTCATTTTGCAAAATCTGACAGGTATGTTCATATATATCTGACAACAAAAACACCATATTACAGTTATTAGATAGCTAAATAATAACAAGGTTGATTCAGCAATAGGTTATAAGACAAGCCCACTTTATAACATTATATGTCACGGTTTGCACAAAACATGCAACTTGTTGGCGTATGTGCCCTCCGGACCCGTTCCGGAAGGAACGAAGCTTCGGAACGAGATCCCAGAATAGAACCTTTTAATCATGTTACGCGAAAAGTTTACATCCGGACGGAACAGACTAATGTCCGGACGGATCAAACCAATACACCCCGGGTCATCACCCGAACGATCATATCGTTCCGGATAACCTAACCTCCTGAGATAAGTCAAAGAACAGCTAAGCATAAACAAGTACAGGCAAGTACAAGTAAGTACAAGTCAACTGCAAGACATGAACTAGTTTAACTAGTTTGAGGAACTCGAACTAGTTAAACAATTGAGATTGAGGCACCAAGACCTCCAATCTCTCTCCTGAATCGCCTATAAATAGAGGGCATGATCCCTCACAAGGTTAACTAATTTTTCCTCTCTCTCTTACTTATTTATTCTCATACTTTCTCTGTCTAGAGCTCCATACTTACTCTCACGCCGGAGGTTGGTCCTGGGATACATTCCCGGGGCGAGTCTAACGGACGTTTCCGTCTTGCAGGTAGTCGGAAGGACAGGAATATACGTAGAACATTCAGAATCCGTAGGACAACACGGTCCGAAGGATTCACTTTGCTTGTTCGGGGTAGTCACAAGATTTTACCTCAACACAACTACAACTTGGTCTAACAAACTGTTATCGAAACAAAACAAAAGCTTCCAAGTTCCAACATACCAACACAATCCGTCTCTTAAGAAACTAACATGCACCAAAAGTTTATCGCAGCGCCAGCACTTAAGTTTCAAAGTTCCAACACACTACTGCAAGCTGACTTTCAAGAAACTAAAATACACGTAAGGCTTATGCAGCGCCAGCACCCTTGCCCTTCTTTCTTTGAAGCTTCTTCATATAGAATTCAAGCTCCTTGCCTTCCAATATATAACTGTCAACGTTAACTGGTCAGATGGGTTCTAGAAAATTTGAATAAAAAGGCAATCAGTCAAATGGGTCGAACTTGATAAATTGGTTGAAGTCATTTAAAATGCATTCAGAACGAAAAGCTTAGCTTTTAATGTTGTTATAGTTTGTGATCATAGTAAGCATTAGTTAAACAGCTAAACATAAAGCAAAAGTGTATGCGGGTGAACCAACCCAACGTTTTTTACACGTCCTAAGTTTTATTTTTATTTTCCTTCTTGAGCAGTTCCACAATCTGCCTGACAAAAACTTTTTAACAGCCCCTGGCATTGAGTATGATCTTGCATTTGGTATGATACATTGATACTTACCCATCAGCTCTACCACATTGACCTGGGCGAGAAGAGATAGAAGCATACAACCGACCAGAATTGAACTGTTCTTCCACATGGGCATCAAGTTTACGCTCTTCCTGGCGCTTCTCAATCTTTCTCTGGACATGGTTGCTCTTTTTTGCTTCCTCTGCGGTTCCTTCTCCTTCCTGTACAATTGAAAAATGAGTTTAATCATTATATCGATACAAATTGGTTGGCATGTGACTGCAATTCTTTCCAAAGCCAGATTGATAGTCATAACTCATACAGCAGGAGAAGAAGACCAATTAAAAAGCTAAAGTATAACCAATTATAACATGATATGTGAAATCATCCACAAGGTAGTTGGTCAAAGAGCTGTGAATAAACCATCTGCTATTTATCTCTAATTAACTTCATACAAATAATATAAAAAGGGTAAGTCTTCGGAAGCAAGTAAAAACCATATGACTTAACATACACCTTCACAGAGCTTTATAAAAACAACAAAAAGTGTCCTAAATTGTTACTCTTTAGCTCGGAATGACAACAGCATGCATATAAGAAGTAGAAAACAGTTTTCTGCCAATTAGAATAAACTAGTACATCATCGATTAGCTTGTGTCTACAAAAAATCAAAGGCAAAGTTGGAAGCAACGGCTAAATGGATAAAAACTTCACAAGGCATGTGTACTGATGTAGGGATGTACTAAAGAACTATTTACTTCTATCAGCCTGGATGCCGGCACATGAACACATTTTTTCAAGTCAATAAGATTATTAAATATCAGATATCCAACAAACTACTTACATTTCTACCAAAATATAATCCTAACCAACGCAAATCCTTAGATGCTGGAAGATAAAGTCACTACTAAGCAGCAATTCATGTCCGTCTATAGAACGAACTTTTAATAACTAAACTTAAGACGGATTGGCCTTCCTTGGGTTCATATAATCATACATAAATCCTGCTAAACATACCGGTCATTGCAGCCACATTCTACATTTCAACATATTACTCTCATAAAATGCTTAACATGAAGCTAGCTCATAAAGTAACTTTACTCGAACATGTTCAGAAAACACTCATCATAGTTAGCACATCGATAATTCAATGAGAATAATATGTTAGTATAACAAGTTCAAGATCATACCTCTCCTTCCTTCTTAGTAGCAGCAGCTTTCTTCTTCCTACCTAAGTCAACCCCGTAATGCTGCAAATACCATTGCTTGAACGGGGCAGCATCCACTTGAACAATAGCACCTTTCACAAGAGTCTGAGTTCTCACAAGCTCATTGTTTGATGCATTGTAGACCACATCAAGGATACGAGTCTTGCGAGTAACTGCTTCACTTCCCCATGAGTAATTTCCAGTGTCTAACCTAAGGGCTCTCCACTTAACGTTGCCTCCCCTCACTCGGACTCTCCTTACAGTCTTGTTGCTTGAGATCTTCGTGTTAGCTGGCTGACGACCAAGCTCGTACCTACACCAAAATAAAATCTATAATTAACAAAAACAAGTCTACAGGACTAGCAGATTACATATAAAGCAAGCATCCAAAGCCAACAAATGCAACGAAATAGAAGACCATTATTATCAACGCATAAGCAAGTCAAGAGAACCGTGCATAGAGTCATATAGATTCTAGACAGTACGATCTACTTAACTAATGTGACATTGTGACATTGTCTCGTAAATGTAGAAATAACATGTGTTAGTTAACCGGTTATTACTATTTCGCACCCAGTCTCAAAAAGATCAATACAGAAATAAATTGGACCATTGATCTTTACTCCTTAAAGACTCATATACCATATGTATAACCATAATCCTATGAGCAATATTGAAACAATCAGCAGCTAACTGTATTATGATTAACATTTTATGCTTGACTGTCACCAATAAGACAAACCGTCTACAATTTGTTTATCTTACGGTTCGACTATTTATGCCAGTGACTACTTTCAAATGCAAAGTTGATCAATTTTTCTGTCAGAGGGTAACCCTTTCAATATGCAATTCAGCTTAATATGATCTTTTAATCAGTAGCATGAACGACGCTAAACTCTTTTTAACAAATGAGAACCGAATCATTTGCAAAAATTTGAATGAGTTACAGTTTTGACTTTAGATGCAAACTACCGCTTTAAAACAGGATGTGAAACTCAACAAAACTGTACCGATACCGTAAATATAATTTATAAAGCTGTTTAGCTTACTGCATTTTCTAAAACTACAAAAGGCTGTTTGTATTATAGCTTATTGAAAATTTCATGAGCTCAAGTTGATAAGCTCATAAGCACGCACATCAAAACAAAAACCTCATACAATCAGCATTTTGGGGGTATTAGTTTAAGCTTATATTCGGCCTAATGCCCTATTAAGCATATTTTGTTTCGGCTTGGATTTTGTAAGCCCTGATTTTCCATCTTATTTTGAGACTTACGATCTTAGGGGGTGTTTTGTTAAGCTTATATGTGGGCTTACAAGCTTATTTGATTTCGGCTTATATTTCATAAACCCCAAATTTTCCGGCTTAATTTCGAGACTTGTGGGCTTATGCAAGTTTATTATCGTATAATAAACTATTTAAGCAAGCCCATAAGTCTCAAAATAAGCCAGAAAATTGGGGCTTATGAAATATAAACTGAAATAAAATAAGCTAATAAGCCCACATATAAGCTTAACAAAACACCGCCTTATATAAGTTTTTACATAAGAATCTGAAAATCCGGGTATATGAATAAATAAGCCGAAATCAAATAAGCTAATAAGCCCACATATAAGCTTAAACAAACACCCACTTATATAAGTCTTTTACATAAGTATCTGAAAATCCAGGCTTATGAAATATAAGCCGAAATAAAATAAGCTAATAAGCCCACATATAATCTTAACCAAACACCCCCTTATATAAGTTTTTTACATATAAGTATCTGAAAATCCAGGCATATGAATAAATAAGCCGAAATCAAATAAGCTAATACGCCCACATATAAGCTTCACAAAACACCCCCTTATATAAGTTTTTTACTCCGTACTACATAAGAATCTGAAAATCCAGGCATATGAATAAACAACCCGAAATCAAATAAGCTGATAAGCCCACATATAAGCTTAA
>LBNU01021279.1:120605-140111 GCA_014162995.1 Artemisia annua
ATATATATATATATATATATATATATATATATATATATATATATATATATATATATATATATATATATATATATATATATATATATATATATGATAAAAAAATATATAAAAATATATACTTTCGTTTCTTCCTCCAAGTCTTTTGCTTGCCACCAGTTGCACGTCTTTTGTGCATAGAGTCACGTGAGATACCTGTTTAACCATTATTATTATTATTATTTTTGAACGGAAAATGAAAGGTTTGAACTACTGTACTTACCCATGGTTGTTGATGACCGGCGGCTGATACTGCTGGTTACCCTAGTAAAGATTATATGTTGTTGATGATGTTTTGTTTTTTGAAATGGCGTGTTTGGTCCTTTGTCTTTTCGTTGAGTCACACTTTTAGTCCCTTTATGTAACAAAACCCATTTACATTGTAATCTTTGGAAGGAATTGTAATTTGATGTAATTGTAATTTAAGAAATTTGAATGTGTTGTGATTATAATGTGTTGTAATTGTAATTGATTAAATCTGTCGATGTGTTTGGTTGACTTGCAATATAATGGAATTAAGTTTTTCTTTTTTATAAAACTTAAAAAGTTAATATAAGATGTTGGTTGAATGGTTTGGATGGAAGGTGATGTGGAAATGTAGCTAGATGGTAGGTGCATCAATGGTGAATTAAGAATCAAAACAGGCATGGTTCATGATATAGTGCAGTTTTGATGTCATTGGATGGTTCTGTGTGATCAGCGATATGAGTTCAAGGTCATAGCATTTGGTTTGTCAACCTGTTGATGGATGTATTGTCTACTTTGATAAGACTGGTTGTCTGTATGTTTCATAACTGGATGGGTGATGTCCATCACAGTACAGAGAATTCTTGTAATTTGTTTGTTGATATTAATATAATTCACCGGTTTGCACCCAAAAAAAAAGTTAATATAATAATAATTAAAATAATAATAATAATAATAATAATAATAATAATAATAATAAATAATAATAATAATAAAATAATAAAATATTAATAAAAATAATAGTAAAATAATAAGATAAAAAAATAATATAATAATAATATTAACAATAAAATAATAATAATAATTAAATAATTATAATAATAATAATTATTATTATTATTATTATTACTATTATTATTATTATTTATTATTTTATTATTATTATTATTTTATTATTAATATTTTATTAATATTATTATTATTATTATTATCATCATTATTATTATTATTTTAATATTATTATTATTACATTATTATTATTATTATTATTATTATTATTATTATTAAATAATAATTAATAATAATAATAATAATAATAATAATAATAATAATAATAATAATAATAATAATAACAACAACAACAATAATAATATTTTAAAGTATACAAATTCTGAATTAGAACGTAATTCATAACTTTCAATCCAACTTCCTTTGTAATCTAGATTCCCTCACTTGTTGTAATTGGAGTAACTGAATTATAATTACAACGCAAACCAAACAGTCAGTGTAATGTAATCTGAATTACAATTCCTTCCATTCTCCCAACCAAACATGATTGGTATGTAATTCAAATTACAATTACAACGGATTACAATGAATTACAACGAACCAAACGCCTAGGGAAATTTTATTTCACATTTCATAATAATATAGTTTATAATTTTCTATGAGTCTAGGTTTTATGTTCACGTTTCATTTACCTCCACTCAGCGTTACATCAGCTTTTCATCGCACTGTCTAATAGTTATAATGGTAACTGCGTAATCAAATATATAAAAATACATCACTTTATTCGAACATACAATATAATATA
This sequence comes from Artemisia annua, assembly GCA_014162995.1. Classification (NCBI taxonomy): domain Eukaryota; kingdom Viridiplantae; phylum Streptophyta; class Magnoliopsida; order Asterales; family Asteraceae; genus Artemisia; species Artemisia annua. The sequence goes on from LBNU01021279.1 coordinate 122,422, forward strand.
TCACACGCAAACTCATAAACATCAAAACATACCGCACACCACCTCCCATTTTTCATTATTTTTGTTAGGTGCAGACATTCACCTCCACCTTCGCGCGCCAAACAAGACCCCAGAATAAAGTTTGATCCTATTCATGGAGATTCCATAAATATTCCATTCAAATCATGACCTTCGCGTGCCAAAAGCCTCCTTCATGTGCGGTGATCGAGCATCATAATGGTTGGTCTAAACCAACATACTTTCTACAATTTGTCGTTTTAATACGTTAACTCAAATTGTTCATCTTTTTGTTAATAACTTTCATTCTATGCATATGCGCAATTTTATTTCCCAAAACAATAAGGGTGCGCATAGTTTAGTTCGAAAAAAATCCCTAAGTTATATCTTTTAAGAAAATAATAGAGGATTTAATTTTTCACAAAACATATAAAACGATTCATTTGTTAAATTGGAAAATGCATATTTTCTGTTTGTGCAAAATTTTTTGAATTTGCCTTTATTTAATTAAACACCATCTATATTTTAGTTGTATAATTGGTTAACTTGGTTGGATTCGATGTATACTTTTAGCCCAAAGTTTCTTGTTCAGGGTCCAGTTTGGATTTAGATGAACCAAGTCAACAATTTGTGGTTTGATACAGTTTCTAGCATCGTTACAAGTTACAACTTTTTTTTTTTTAGTTGATTTTTTTTTATTTTTTTTTTTTTTTTTTTTTTTTTTTTTTTTTTTTTTTTTTTTTTTTTTTTTTTTTTAACATAGTCTAGTTGATTGAATCAACGTGTTTTGCAAACAAACTTTGAGAATTGATAAATAGAACTAGATCACACAACCTTTTATGAACCAATATCTAATTTGTATTCGAGTTTGAAGAGGTTACGAAACCATAACTACTAAAACAGAAATCCACAATCAACATTAAATCAAACCAAAAACGCATCACTTGTTACCTTTTACGGGTCGAAAAGAAAGTAACTCTATAGAATGCAACCACGGTTTCACCATAACTTGAGCATCAAAAAACTTACTATAACCAGTGGCGCAGCTATTAAGGGGGAGAGGGGCGCCCAACCCCCCGAAATTTTTTTTTGCGATGTAAGGGATATATAGTTTTCATGTAGAAAAATTTCGGTATATTCGGTTTCGACCCCCAATTTTAATTATGAATTTTTTTTTTATATATTAAGCAATAAAATTGATCCATTACATTTTACATAAGCTCATTTACCCAATAACCCAAACTAAAATACATTACATAATTTTTATATAACCCACTAAAAGGGAAAAAAAATAAAACCGGCCCACTAAAAGAAAAAGAAAAAAATAGAACTCGAACATTGAACCAACACAAACAATAACAATTAACAAAGTAACAAACCAAATAATCATCCCAAACCCTCCCAACCTTCTGTCCTTCTAGTTCCTCCGCTGTCCTGCAGTCCCGCCGGCGCCCACCTCCGACCATCGCCGACCGGCGACCAGCCTCCGCAGTTCGCACATATTAGGTTTGTTGTCTACTTGTCTTTAAATGATTAGATCTATCTACTTGTCTTTTATTTAGGGATTTAGTATAAATTAGGGATTTAAGTAGAAATTAGAAATTGGGGTTGAAAGTTCAATATGGCAGAAATTAGAAATTGGTGTTGGTTCTTGGATTTTAATTAGCTTAAACTTCATTTTTGAAAACAAAGTCAACTTCATATAGGGTTGTGACTATGAATTAGCTACTGTCAGATGAGAATCGCCTATGTAATAAGATGTCAGATGAGAATCTAGCAAACAGTATAGTGATTTACATAAAAAAGAAATTGCTGACAAGTTTGATTCGGAGTCCATAATTGAAGAATTCAAGGTCTTAAAGGTCGAAAGGCTGAACTCTAATTTCTTCAATAAATCGAACCAGGTACCAACCGTTTGTCTCCTTTTTAATGTTTAGTTGTCTTGGACAAATGTTTAGTTTTTTAGTGATTAGAACTTTTTTTTATATATATAATAATAGTATTTAATTTTTGACCCGACCCGAATCAAATCACCTACCCGAACATATTACCCGAAAAATAGCGTTAGGAAAAAAAAATTAGATCCTGACCCCCCACTGAAAATTTTCAAGCTTCGCCACTGACTATAACTACCTTTCGCTTCAATTCTCAAATAATATTTAGTCTCGGACACCACTTGACTCTCAATCTTAACAACTTCCGCAAACTTTAAACCGCCATTAGACCCAACTTTTTGATTATATTCTTCGATAGAAAACCGCCCTAGTTCTTGCACTTCTAGGTTGTGTTTTCACGTCTGTGGTCTTTGTACGACCACCCAATATCACGTTTGCTAGAAAAAGCATGCACGTCAAAGTTGTGACTTGTTTTGGCCATTGGTTGTATAATCATTTAGTAATATAGTTGTAATGTAATTGTTAAGTAAGAATCAACCGATCTATATTTACTTTATTAGTGTTTTAGTCAAATATACACTTATACATAATAAAAATGATAAACACATATTATGAAAAAGCTTTAAATTGCTCACCGTCAAACACAAAGGAGCGTAGCCAAGTACTTTTGTGAGTAAGAAGGAAACGGGTGTTGGATTTGTGACTTTGTCCCACATAGGTAAATGAACAAACATGTAAGAGATTTATAACCAAGAATATGAAGCCACTGAACAAGTATTTCATCTATTCTTACATTAAGTCTCTCTTTAATGTAAGAGTTACTTGAATTACTTTTTGTTAATCATTTTTAAATAAAACCTAATAACACCTAATCTTCATATCAATCTATCACTAAAGTTTAGATCACTCTATTTATCAATGTAGGCGTAGCCAATTATCTTTTCATTAGTCTTTGTAGGAAAGGACCAAGCATTAATAAACATAGTATCGAATCTAACGCACAAGTTTATATCTCTTCTTGTTTTTTATCACTCACTAAATGTAACTATAAGTATTAGCAATAATATAAAATTAATTGAAAAAGAAACCGATATTCTAGAGACCACACCAATCGGTCTCATAATCAATATGAGAAGCAAATCATGTAATTAACTTAATTATAAGGATATAGGGGGCAAGATTTAAGCCAATAACTTACGTTTTATGTTGCATGTGTGAGGCTATTAGGAACATGAATTACAGTCTCCAAGCAACTAAATTTAGTTTGGTTGTGTCAAACAACCTAATATTTGAATGAAAGTAAATTGTTTAAACTAAACGTCATGTTTATCTTGGCTCAAAGTTAGAGTTTGGTTTGCAGTCTAATTTGGGTTTAGATTTGTTTTGAACATGAAGAAATAAAAACTGATACTCTCTGCTTTGATATTTTGGTTCTAATATTGTTGAAACTCTAGTTTTAGTTCGGTCATGATCTGATTTTTTGTTTTTGCACACCCATATTGTTAAGTACGGAATACTAAATTTGTTTTAGTTTGTGTATATTTTGATCGCGTGTGAGGTATCATGATTAGTATCGGTTTAAGTTGCAAAATATTGACTCATCAAAGAAAGTAACACATCAGATAGTTACAAACTATCCAAGCTTGATCGTCTATGTTTTTTAAAACTTTCATATAATGGCATTATGGGGTGTTTGTATTAGCATTTTAAGAAGGCCTAAAAATCTTTCAAACAGCTANATATTAATATGATGATTAAGTGTTGGGTTTTATTTGAAAAAGATTAACAAAAAGTAACTAAAGCAATACGCACATTGAAGAGTTTATAACAAAGACTCTTGGTGTGTTTAACTGTTTATTACGAGAGTCACTTGTTTAATAACTTAATGATCCTAGTTATAAATCTCTTACATGTTTATTCTTTCACCTATGTGGGGACAAATTCACAAATCCAACACTCATTTCCTTCTTACTCACAAAAATACTTGGCTACACTCCTTTGTGTTTGACAGTGAGCAATTTGAAGCGGCGCAGCTTGTTGCTCGCTTGCCTTCCACCACTATGTAAATTCAATTCAGTATTATATATATAGACAGAAGTTTATAATATTTGAAGCTTTTCGAAATAATTAAGTGTTCAACTCTTTTTTATTACGGAGCATGTTTAAGTGTCCATATTTGATTAAAACATTAATAAAACAAATATCGATCGGTTAAAATGCGATAAGCCGTCAGAACATAAATAAGCCAAAAGTAAGTCTTACGTTTAAACTCCATTTATTGGGCTTGTTATGTTCTGACGGCTTATCGCATTTTAACCGATCGATATTTGTTTTATTAATGTTTTAATCAAATATGGACACTTAAACATGCTCCGTAATAAAAAAGAGTTGAACACTTAATTATTTCGAAAAGCTTCAAATATTATAAACTTCTGTCTATATATATAATACTGAATTGAATTTACATAGTGGTGGAAGGCAAGCGAGCAACAAGCTGCGCCGCTTCAAATTGCTCACTGTCAAACACAAAGGAGTGTAGCCAAGTATTTTTGTGAGTAAGAAGGAAATGAGTGTTGGATTTGTGAATTTGTCCCCACATAGGTGAAAGAATAAACATGTAAGAGATTTATAACTAGGATCATTAAGTTATTAAACAAGTGACTCTCGTAATAAACAGTTAAACACACCAAGAGTCTTTGTTATAAACTCTTCAATGTGCGTATTGCTTTAGTTACTTTTTGTTAATCTTTTTCAAATAAAACCCAACACTTAATCATCATATTAATATATCTTTAAACTTTATATCACTCTACTTAGGGTAACTACTAGGGGTGAAAACGAGCCGAGCCGAGCCAGAGCTTGAGCTCGGGCTCGAGCTCGTTTCGAGCCTTATATTTTGAGCTCGAGCTCGGCTCGTGAAAATTTTCACAAGCTCGAGCTCGGGCTCGGGCTCGACTAATTTATATAAAGTTTTAAAGAAAACAAAGTTTAAATAGAGCTCGGCTCGTTAATCACATAAGGCTCGAGCTCGTTTACTAATTTTAAGCTCGTTTATACGTATAGACAATATATATATATATACATATATATTTCTAGGGCTCGTTTAGGCTCGCGAGCCTACTCGAGCTTTTTGTATAAAGCTCGGGCTCGAGCTCGATTATTAAATGAGTTCAAATTTAGGCTCGAGCTCGGGCTCGCTCGGCTCGTTCGAGCTTTTTACCGATCCGATCCTGAGCTTTTCACGAGCGGCTCGGGCTCGTTTCCACCCCTAGTAACTACTATGATGAACCTTTGTAAAGGTTTATAACAGTGTCTGATCATTTTACATCATCAATTCATAAACCTTATTTTTTGTACCTTGTTTCTACTTTATAAACTTTTTAAAGCTTTATAAAAATATCATTAAACATATGTGCATTCACATTAGAAGAGGTTCAAGACCTTAGGGCATCTACTATGCTGAAATTTTATAAAGCTTTATACATTAAATATTTCTTGCCACCTCAACAATTTATAAACCTTTTGAGGTTATAAACCTATTTCCCCTATGGTATAAATACTTTAAAGCTTTATACTTGTTTCACATAACACATACATTAAATGTTCTAAGATTATAAAGAGGTCTAAGATTTAGGACCTTTTCATGCCATGTAATCATGAAATGAAATTCCACTATGGTTGAAACAAAACATGAACCTTTTCAAGTTTCATAAACCTATTCTTAAACCTCCCATAGTGGATGCTCTTAGACCTTTTAATTTCACATAAACATTATAGTGAATATCATTAAACACATTTCCACTATTGTTAACACGATGATAGACCTCTTCATATTTCTTAGATTTTAAAATAAACCATTATAATGAATGCCCTTATCAATGTGACCTAGCGACTTATCTTTTCCTCAGTCTTTGTAGGATAGGACCAAGCATTTTAATCATCACATAGTGGCTTAAGTCTATATATATATATATATATATATATATATATATATATATATATATATATATATATATATATATATATATTTTTTTTTTTCACTCACATAAATGTAACTATAAGCTCAAGTCGTTGCTCATCACTAGAAAAACCATTTAAAGTAATAACAATAATATAAAAGTAATAAAAAAAGAAACCGATATTCTAGCGATCACACCAACCGGTCACATAATCAATATGAGAAGCAAATCGTGTATGTAACGTAGTTAAAAGGATAGGGGACAAGATTTAAGCCATTAACTTTTGTTTAGTGTTGCATGTATGAGGCTATTAGGAACATGAATTACAGAATGTGTAGATACGCTGCACTTTAAATAACATATAGAGTTTTATATATCGTTTACAATACTCTTATAGAGTTGTTAACAATGATGATTTTGTTGAAACATTAAAAATTAACCTCTAAAAGTTTATGTTTTATGTCGCATCTATTAGGAACATTAATTACAGAATGCGTTGATGATACGTGTACTTCAAATATTTAGAGTTTTATAGATCGTTTAAACAATGTTCTTATATAAAGTTAACAATGACGACTTCGTTGAAATGTTAAAAGTTAAATTCTCAAAAAAAAAATGTTATAATTTGGCTAGGTCCAAACAACCTTTACGTTCTAATGTAAGGGTATTGTGGAAACGATTTGTTTTAGAATATTGTTTTTTACAACTCTTTCACGGTCCTAATATTGTTGAACGTTGAACTTATTATAAGCCCATAATAAAAGTCATGCGAAATAAAAGTCATGCGAAACAGCGAAAGTATATTAGAACAAATTTGAAAGTTCATAATACAAAGTGTGACTAGTACATAAACAAGACGTTGAAGAAAGTGCGTTGTTTTTAATTACATAAATTTTAACCTTATTATACATAAAAAGTGTGATTTTTTGTTGAAAAGTAAAAAGATTTAGTGAGTTTGTTAGAACTTAAGTTACAGATTGTTGAATTGGTTTATTTGGTTGGATTCGATGTATATTTTCAGCTATTTAAAAAATATATATATGCCCAAAGTTCAAGTCTTGTTAGCGGTCCGGTTTGGATTTAGATAAACCAAGTCAATACTTTGTGGTTTGATACCGCGGTGAACCCAAAAAAAAGAGTATGACCAAGAACCACAACGTGTAATATTGATCCTAAACTTGATCATATACAAATTGCAAGCCTTTTTGGTGTGTATCTAACCCGGTTTTGAAACGGACCAAAACAGCCTAACCATCTATATCCAATGAGCCGGTCTGGTCTTAGTTGAGTTTTCTGGTATGAATTTTGCGCACCTATGCGAAGTACAGCTAAGAATCAAGCTATAGGCTAGTCACTTGAAACAACAACAACACTTAACATACTGTCACTTTATAAACTATGCACGTTTGCGACTAAGTGTTCCATATATACAAACAAAAACACTTCATTTGTTCCCAACACTAGGTCGAAAAGTAAGCAACTCATTAGAATGCAACCATGGGAATGACTAGGAACGTGTTAACGTTGCTTGTTTGGTTTTGTTGGATAGTTTTATGGATAAGAGAACATGGGAAGTTTGTACCTTATATATGGACTTAACTAGCATAAACCAAACTTGATAGCTCTACGTTTTAACAAAGATGATAACAATCATTTTGCCACACTAGACCACCCGAGTAGTTTAAGCTCAAAATTAGTTACTTTATACTCATACGGGTTGTTACACAAAACGTACATAAGAAAAATACTTTACACTAGATCACATAATGTTATTAGATAAGTGCATGTTTTGTTGAATTATTAAGTGTAAAATAACTAAAAGCACCCAAAAGCTCAAACACAAAGGTGACACGCTAAGTGAGAAGGAAATGTCCCACATAGGTAAAGAAACAAACTTGGAAGATATTTATAAACACCAACATGAAATAATCATATTAGTGTATGGTTTTGTTATGTACACATTAAGCGACGTGGTTACAAACTCTTCCATGTGAGCATAGCCAAATCTTACCCTTTTTAAAAACTTTGTTACAAACAAATGCTTGTTATATTTTTTTAACTTTGTTACAAACAAACGCACCCACAAAGTGACCACGCTATCTCGCTTAAAAAATCTAACACACACTACAAGTTGAAACACCGTAGCTGACTAGTTGTTCGCCTATTGCAGTATTGCACCATTGATATTTTCTCTATCTTTGTAGGCTTCATATCTTGTGCAGCCGTAAAGTCGAATGGTTTTAGTGTCGTGCTCAATTCTATTTGTTGTTACTCATTTGTAATTATTTGCTCAGTTCTATACATTCATATTTTACATGTTACAAAGTTTGTAAAAGATAATCCAAGTGAAGTACTTTTTTTATTTATTATTATTATTATTATTATTATTATTATTATTATTATTATTTGTAAAAGATAATCCAAGTGGTGAAGTACTTTAAACAATATCCTCATATTGTTTCAAGTACATGTATCATCTACGCATTCTGTAATTCATGTTTTAATAGTCTCGTATAAGCAACATAAAACATAAGTTAATGCATTAAATCTTCTCATATAGATACATTTATTTAGTGAAAAAAAAAAAAAAAAAAAAAAAAAAAAAAAAAAAAAAAAAAAAAAAAAAAAAAAAAAAAAAAAAAAAAAAAAAAAAAAAAAAAAAAAAAAACCTACTCGCTAACGTGTCAGCGGATGATTGTATTTTCTAGAAGTTTCTCTCTCATCTTTATGCTTACACTAATCACCCGCTGACACATCGACGAGTGGTTTTATTTTTTTTATATGTGAGTCTAGCATGATACTTTATTTAAAAAAAACTTTGTTATAATATTAGAAGCTATTTGAGAAACCAAAAGACCAATTCTAAGGGACTACATTCGCATATGTATTTACTTAACTAAGCTGAATAAAAGCTTATGTAGTTGATATACGCGAAAAGAATCCATAAGAAAAGGCCTTTGAAGACATCAACTAGCCTACATAAGATGTATCCTTCCCTTTCTATTTAAACTTAATATCTTCTAGCTACTTTACTTCGCAGCTTGATGTGGGATAACCAAAACCCAATTGTTCCTCATGGCTTATTCGATTTTGCTCAAATATGTTACTCGTACAATATAATGGATGACAAATATACGTAAACTAATTACTTGGACAAAAATCACTGGTGCAAGAGATTTAGACATTGTTGTTTGACATACAAGAGCATGATATAAGGCATTTTCGATTTGGGATATGAGCCAAGATGGATTTCCAAACATTTTGGTTATTGTACAAATTTTCACTCATAACTAAATTGATTTGATGATCTAAAATAATATATTCAAAACAAGATCTATGAAGAAGAGATTCAAGGAATGAACCCACATTAGTAGTTGGATGAGCGACGCGTAAAACTTTTCGATCTTTTATTACTGAACAGAGCAGCTCCTAATAGTCAACCCACAGATGGACCTAACGAAGGCGCAAACGTATAGTCCGAATATGACCATAAGGCACATAATATATGGTCGTAATGAGAATCTGAAAAGCAAAAGAAATACTCACAAATGGCTGAATGCATAAACATTACAATGGCAATTCATACTTAAACACAAAGTGCAATGCTAGCCTAATGCATAATTTTTGGTAAAAACTCAGTAATAACTCGCAAATTTAAGCTCATAAGAAGCTCAAGCATGTTTAATTTTTTTTTTTTTTTCGTGATCATGTTTCCTAAACTTTCCGTTAACAAATTTACAGAGTTTGAACCATTCGTTACACATATATAAATCGAGTAAAGCCTTCCTTTTTCAAGAGATTGATGTGATAGTCTCAGCATTATTTGTAACTAACATAAACTGAACTTGGTAATTCTACATTTTAACGAAGATAATAACAAGCATTTTCCCACGCTAGACCACGCGAGTAGTGTAAGCTCAATATTAGTTACTTTATACCAATGTGCAAAAATCGTGAATCGGTAGTCGGGCGGTCGATACAGATACCCTGCAAAGATTAATCGGTCAAGGCGGCATTAATCGGATTGGCATTTCCTACAAGTTTTGGGTATTTCTGGAGAGCAAACTAAAGATTTTAACTGATTCTAAGCCTACTATGTTTCCAAACCTCAATAAAAGGCTCTGATTCTGATTATGAGGCCCATTGTGCATTATAAATAAAATAAACGATCCCCAAATTAAGTAGAATACCTAAATTTTTATTTTTTTAAAGTTGACCGATTCGGCCGATTTTTGGCCGATTCGTCAGATTTTTGACAGATTCGGCCGATTTTTAACCGATTCGGCCGATTTTTGACCGATTAATGGCCGATTTTTTTCATGTCTGGGATCTTTGTGCGATCACCTGGTATCGCGTTTGCTAGGAAAAGCATGCACATAAAAGTAGTGACGGTTAAAATTGTTGCTGCGGCCATTGGTTTTATAATCGTTTAGTAGTATAGTTGTAATGTAATTGTTAAGTAAGAATTAACCGACCAATATTTATTCTATTAGTAAATTAATCATAAATATGGACACTTAAACATGATAAACAAGTTGACCACTTATTACGAAAGCTTCAAATTAGTCACCGTCAAACACAAAGGTGCGTAGCCAAATGTTTTTGTGAGTAAGAAGGAAATGAGTGTTGGATTTGTGACTTTGTCCCACATAGGTGAAGGCACAAACATGTAACATATTTATAAGCAAGACTATAAATTTATTTACAAATATCTTAGTAACTTGCATGTTAAATGTGTTTCTTGTGAACTATTATATATGTGTGTTGCTGAGATAATTTTTGTTAATCTTTTTTCAAATATGTCAATCTATCACTAAAGTTTATATCGTGTGTGACGTATCATGTTTAGTATCGGTTTAACTTGAAAAATATTGACTAATCGGTAAATTATTTGGATACTATTTCTTTTTTACTAAAGATGCGAGAGCAATAGAGAAGCGACCAAGAGCTAGACAAGTCCTTACTCGATATTTTAAAGAAAGAAAAATGTCACGTAGTTATGAATTCTATAAGCTTGCTCCTATATGTTACATTGTTACATACAACTTGCATAATAGGGTGTTTGGATTGTCATTTTAAAGAGAGCTTAAGATGTTTCAAACACCTAGGCTATGTTTGGCGCAGAGCTTTTTGAGGTGATGAGCGGTGAGCAATTAGCTTTTTGATTTTTAGTGTTCGTTTGGCGAAAGAGCGGTGAGCTTTGCTATTTTTTAGGAAGACTCATTTTTCCAATGCTTCTTTAAGAAGCTGTCACAGCTAGAAGAGAGCTTAAGATGTTTCAAACACCTAGAAGAGAAAAATAATTCTGAGATAAATAAGTTTTGCAATTAAACTCCATTTTTTGGGCTTATTATGTTTGGAGGGCTTATTGCATTTTGTAACTGAAATTAGCCAATAAGCACCCAATGTAAGCTAAATCCAAACATCCCATGCATCCCTTCACAATGAAACTATTCTGTTTTCGAGATGGCGTGCTACGAACAAAGAGTTAGATAAAACACTGAGAAATTAAGTGGTAATCAAGCTCAACTACAATCATGGTAACAAGCTCAAACTTTAAGCTTAGAAGGAACTCAATACTTTATGTATACATAAATAATATCTTTTGTGATATAGCTAGATCACATAATTTATTAATAAAACCAACACACTTACACACACTAAAAAACTTGCTCAACTCTTTGTAGCGCAAACCAGAAGACTTGTGTGAATTTACTTCAACCCTTTTCCGGGTCGAAAAGTAAGCAACTCTTTAGAATGCACCCATGGTTTAACCACAATTTCAGCATCAAAAAAACTGTTCTCACCACCTTTTGAACTTATCGCTTTAATTGTCAAATAGTATTTAGTCCCGGACACCACTTGACTCTCGGCCTTAACAACTTCTACAAACTTTAAACCATTCGAACCAACTTTTCGATTATTTTCTTCGACACAATACCTTCCTAGCTCTTGAACTTCTTGGTTATTTTTCACGTCCTTTATCTTGGTACGACCACCCGGTATCGCGTTTGCTAGGAAGACGATGCACATAAAAGTTGTGATGGTTAGGAATAGTGTTGATTTGGCCATTGGTGACTTTAAGGTTTGGTGTATGAAGTGATGGTTATTTATGAAGGGTGTAACGCGTTTTGGAACGTGTTATTTGGTTTTGTAGGATGGTTTTGTGGATAAGAGAACATGGGATGTTTGTACTTTATATATAGGCTTAACTAGCAAGTTAAATTGGTAGTATATTCTTTTGGATAATTATAATAATTTTAACCAAAAAGTGAATAAAAATATAGCTAATGTTTGGGAATTAAGATAAGGGAGATCGATTACATGCTTCCAGTTTAATTTTTTAGCAACCTTGACATTGTTTTTACTTATCTTTATTTACGTAAAATAGTGAAACAATCTCTAAACTAGTTAACTATTTTACGTAAAATAGTACTCCATCGTAGTTGACTAGTTGTTCAACTACTGCACCATAAATATTTCATCATTGCGCGTGTAGCCGTGTACATCTCAAGCATATGTTTGAAAAATTAAAACACTTGGTACTTGAAGGACTACTAGTCTAAAAGTGAAATGTAAAGGGTTTTTTTTTTTTTTTTTTTTTTTTTTTTTTTTTTTTTTTTTTTTTTTTTTTTTTTTTTTTCTTCTTCTTCTTCTTCTAACAAAAATGTAAAGGTAAGCTAAGGCATTGTTAACTTTGAAATCGGATATGTTCGAAAGAGTAGCGAGATATACCACGAATCCATCATACATGTTCCATGGGCTTATTAAGGGGGTGTTTGTTTCGGCTTATATAGGCTGCTTATGACTTAATAGGTTTTGGACTTATGTTTCATAAACTCACTTTTTGTAGCTTATGTCATAATGAACTCATATAAGCTAAAAAAATTTCAATATAAGTCAACAAAATTTCAAGATAAGCTACAAAAGGAGGCTTATACGAAACAAACATCCCCTAAATCAACAACTTATCGACAAGGAACCAACATGCTCTCTGGTAACTCATTGTATTATTCTTTTTTTATAGCAGGGTAATGCATTATGTGTATGGACAACAAACAATCTTTGGAAATGACATTTTTTTTACAAAGTCCATAAAAGATAATGCACATGAAGTAATACCATCGGCTGTAACGGAATCATAGTGGGTCTTGAAGTTTCAGGACATATTTGAATTTTCACGACGTAGTATTAATTTGTGTAAAAAAATCATAACTTATTAAATGCACATGTATAGTTTTGGTAAATGCATACGTAACTATTGATATTACTAAAAACGTTGCTAGCATATCGCATTAATCCGTATTTAATTGGATCGGATCAGGGGCATATTGATCATAGTCGAGTCACGGTCACTAGTCTCAAATTCAAGGAGAAAAAAACAAAACATAAGCAATCTCTTCTTCTTGTCTTTTGTCATATGGGACAAAAGTTTTTTACTTTTAGGTGAATTCATTTATTATTGTAAATTTGTTCCATTGAAATGGTCATGGACATTTTTGTTTTGGAAGTGAAGGTGACAACTCAATTAATTGATAGACAAATGAGTCGATTTTACTTGACTTTTGTGTCTCATAGGTCAAGTAAGTCAACGAAAAAAGAGAATGAGTCCAATGAACAATAGATTAAAAAGTAAAACAGTATCGTAACGTGCACGATCTGCTAAAATAGTCATATTTAAAAATAGTTGATTTTTACTACAAACACGATTTATGCTATTTACTATATTTTTTTAGAACAAAGGTTTGATCTGAACGAATGTTAATTTGTTAGGCTAGTGTACAAATCTATATAATTTGCAAACAAATGTTCCAAAGAAAGAGAAGAATCGTATTGAAACTTTTCTTAATTCTTAGTTATGGAGGGGTGTGTTTCTTTTTTCCATTAGCTAAGAGATTGAGTCCACTAATCATTTAATAGTATTTATTTTTTAAGTAGGACCCACATATTTCTCTTAGTTTCTCTATATCCACAAGGCTAAAAATATTAACCTCTCCCCATTAAGAGGTTCTAATAGAGGTAGACCCCACATGATCCCTTAGCTAAAGAGAAAAAGAAACACCCAATGTTCTTTCTTTCGTGTTACACAACTATTGGGATAATCTTTCTGACTTTTAACGACAAACCTATAACAACAAAGTTGTTAAATTGTTTTTGTTTCACCAAAAAGGAATGGTTTAGAAAACCAAAACACACCCAGGCGTTGCGGCTACAATATTCATTTGATATATTAGTCATGATCTTTACGGCTCAAAATCTGAAACCACTCGTTAAATCCAAAATTGCCTAACCTTCGTGGTTTTGGTTTGTTGGTGACTTTTGTTTCCTGTTAAAAAGGAATGTTGTTACTTGGCATCGTTACCAAAACCAATGAAAACGGCTTGAACCTTGTTACTTGGCATTGCGACCAAAACGAATGAAAATGACTCGAACCAAATCATATTGATTAATCAAGATCACCCTTACGTTGAACATTTTTATACATACGGCACAATACGTTTGCAAATCATCTACAATAGGCCTACCGCATATGATCCAATCAAATTAAATACTCTTGCAACTCACTTTTTTAACTCTTTAATTAGATTACTTAAACAAATAATGACTATATACTCCTCATTTTGTACGGATAATTATTTATACTTGAAAAAATAATTACGAAAACAAGAAGTATACACTCAAAATTTTATTTAAGAACTAGATAAAATGAACTACTAATATTTTAATAGCTCAAACTAGCTACTATAACTTAGGTAAATAGCTAATGAAATCACAAATAACTTGGTCAATCACACCTTGAGGCACCTTGCCCCCTTTATTTATAAGAAATCTTCTATGTAAACGTTGATGGAATTGGGCAATGTGGGACAATAGCTTTGCTTTTTAAAATCTAAAAGATAATGTCTTTTCATTCCCATATACAGTTTCTCATAATTTACAGTTAAGTTGTAGTGTTTTCATGTCATCTGATGATATACTTAGTTTATCGAACTGAAACATGTAAACCGAAACTACTTAGGAGGCTTCTTTGTCCTTTTCGTTACACAAAGATATCATATGAAATAAGGGGGCACGCACAAATATCAAATATTCACAGCGGAACCTATGCTTGATGTCACTCGGTCTCTTATGAAAAAGCTCATCTATTATCAGATGTGTAGGGAAAATTGGGAGGCAAATTACCTGAAAATGTATGCAACTTGCCACTTTTTCCCATTGTATGTAGCTTTCTCTTTTTTTTCCCAATGTGTCACTAAACTTGCTAAATTCGTCCATTGTGTGTAGCGGTGACTTGATTCACCTGCTGGAGCAGGTTAACCTAACGGTCGTTAGGTTTATCATTGCACCGTTAGTCCTTTAGAGTAACGATCGTTTATCATGGCTACATACAATGACAAAAAGTAACAAGTTAGATGACTTTTATTATTTTTAAAATTTATGTACGTTTTTTACATGTTTTTGCACACATTTTTATACACGCTTTTATACACACATTTTTATACACGTTTTTATGCATGTTTTATACGGATTTTCATACATACATTTGTATACACGTTTTTATGCACGTTTTTATACACACGTTTTTTATACACACATTTTTATGCACGGTTTTACACACGTTTTTATAAACACACATTTACACACGTTTTTATACACACGTCTTTATACAGACATTTTTATATACGTTTTTATACACACGTTTTTTATACACACATTTTTACGTTTTTGTCTTTTTTTTACGTTTCGTCGGTTTTTTTACGTTTTCGTCGGTTTTTTTACGTCTTCGTCAGTTTTTTTACGTTTTCGTCCGGTTTTTCGTGTTTTTGTCCGTTTTTTCGCGTTTTCGTCCGTTTTTTCGCGTTTTCGTCCGATTTTTTACGTTTTCGTCCGGGTTTTCACGTTTTCGTCCGGGTTTTTATGTTTTTGTCAGTTTTTTTACGTTTTGTTAGTTTTTTTATGTTTTCGTCGGATTTTTTTTACCTTTTGTCAGTTTTTTTACGTTTTCGTCGGTTTTTTTATGTTTTCGTCCGCTTTTTTATGTTTTCGTTAGATTTTTCACGTTTTCGTCATTTTTTACGCTTTTGTCAGTTTTTTTACGTTTTCGTCCGTTTTTTTACGTTTTCGTCAGATTTTCCACGTTTTCGTTTGTTTTTCACGTTTTTGTCCGTTTTTTTACGTTTCGTCGGTTTTTCATGTTTTCGTCAGATTTTTCACGTTTTCGTCTATATTTTTTACGTTTTTGTCAGTTTTTTACTTTTTTGTCAGAAAGTGTGAAATAAGGGACGAAAACATAAAAATACAGACGAAAACATAAAAAATTTGGCGAAGACGTAAAAAATGGACGAAAACGTGAAAAAACGGACGAAAAATTGAAAAATCGGACGAAAACGTAAAAAGCCGGACGAAAACGCGAAAAAATGGACGAAAACACGAAAACGGGACGAAAACGCAAAAAAAAGGGACAAAAACGTGAAAAAACAGACGAAAGCGTGAAAAAACTGACGAAAACGTAAAAAATAGACGAAAACGTAAGAAAATTGGATGAAAATGTGAAAAGCCGGACGAAAACGTGAAAAACCGGATGAAAACGCGAAATACTGGACGAAAACGCAGAAAAACTGGCGAAAACGCAAAAAAACTTGCGAAAACGTATAAAAACGTGTGTAGAACCGTGCATAAAAACGTGTGTATAAAAAACGTGTGTATAAAAACGTGAATAAAAATGTGTATACAAATGTGTGTATGAAAATCCGTATAAAAACATGCATAAAAACGTGTATAAAAATGTGTTTATAAAAATGTGTGCAAAAACGTGTAAAAAACATACATAAATTTTAAAAATTATAAAAGTCATCTAACTTGTTATTTTTTGTCATTGTATGTAGTCATGATAAACGATCGTTAGTCTAAAGGACTAATGGTGCAATGATAAACCTAACGACCGTTAGGTTAACCTGCTCCAGCAGGTGAATCAAGTCACCGCTACACACAATGGACGAATTTAGCAAGTTTAGTGACACATTGGGAAAAAAAAAGAAAGCTACATACAATGAGAAAAAGTGACAAGTTGCATACATTTTCAGGTAATTTGCCCAAAATTGGGAGTGGAACGAAAAAGAATAACACTTTTTTTTTTTTTTTTTTTTTTTTTTAACGAGACATACCAAGGCATAAACCCTTCGAAAGAAAGAAAGAAAAATTTGGTTTGTTATATCTTATTTTGTCATTTGTATAAAAGTCAATTTGCTCGGCACAAGGTACCTATACTTGTAATACATATAAATATGGTACATGTCATGTCGTTTCTTAGTGCTGATGTTAATGTGATCCCGAGTAGAGGTTGACAACTCTTATATGTTTGTATTGCTCTACACCATATATATAGAAGCATCGATTGACATGTGATGACGTATAGTCTACACCGGGTCATGAACCCGTTCGGTAAACAATACCGGTGCGATAGCCCACAATGCGTGGGCTATAATGCGCGTAAATACGTAGCTCCGGCCCACGAGGCCCAAAAGCCCAATACGTATTTATGGAACGGATAAAGGATATCTTCTAAATTAGGAGGATATTTACCAAATATCCGATATGGGCGGATACGCCTTGGAGTAAGGAACAAGTAACCCTTATCGGTTACTTACCTATAAATAGAGGGGACCTAACCCTCAAAAAGGTACGATTACTCACGTAACCCTAACTATATACAACCCTAAACTACGATTACTTACTCTCACGCCGGAGGATAATCGGGGGAAACAATCCCTCGATAAGCCTAACGGTGTTTGTTTTATTCTTAGTGCGCAGGTTTCAGACGATATCAAGCAATTGATAC
>LBNU01021279.1:140875-217116 GCA_014162995.1 Artemisia annua
GACGTGTTTTCGCATCCCCTTCTCACGTCATCGTCACATAACACTATCTGGGAACTCAACCCATCGAGCCCCTCAAAGTCAATTCCCTTGAATTCGCTCATCTTGTAGGGCGTTTGGTATGAGATTTTCTTGATTCCATCAGTGAAAGTCATAATCCCATTGCGTTCATCTACCACCATGTTCGTGGTACTACAGAAGGGTTGTTGATCCCAGTTGAGCAGTTGATCTAGAATTACTATCTTAGATAAACCAAGACAATAATGTATAGAAGCTGACTTGTATGTAACCTTAATTACTATGCGGAATATAGTGATTAACTTAAGAAGAACACGAACACAAGTGATTCACACCTTAAACACTTCAATATAATTAATACGAGCACTCTGAATAGTGCTAGGGTTTTACAACCTTGAAGTGTATGAATACTAGAATAATACATACTCTAGTCTAACCCTAGGATCACCTTTTATACACCAAGGAACCCTACAGGCTTACATCAACTTCCTACACAAGACAAAGATATTCTAATACAATAGAATATTACAAAACATCTTTACTATAAATATAAAGACGTGTATACAAACTTATCATCAAGCAGCAGAGATAGTACAGAAGTATCCTTCCAGCAGTAGAGTCACAGCAGTAGAGTCATCTAGCAGTAGAGTAGTCTGCCAGCAGTAGAGATACCTCAGAAGTAGAGTTAGCTTTAAACCCAACAATCCTCCCCTAAACTTGATATTTTCCCTGAAAATATGCAAGTTTCTTGCAAGCTCAAATACACACCAAGAGGATGCTTTCAAACACTCTATCTTCTCTCTGTTTCTTTAGCACTTTGCTGCTTAATTCTTTCAATCAAACTTTGAAGATCAGGAGTCACTTCTGAACATCTAAGCTTAGCTTCAATCATGGCTTCAAGAACCCCAGCCTTCAAAGGATAATCTTTCTCCACAAACATAAAGACATCAGCTCCATCTTGGAAACACCGAATGGACAATCTGCAATAATACTAAAAACTGACATACACTTTTATTATAGGTCTAAACTTGTAATCGTTACACTAAACTATCGTGTACTTATACTAAACCAAGTGGTCACAGAAGAAGCCAGCGCGCCTGTCTGTCACTCGTTGGATTCTTTCCCAAGACGCACACCTTGAACAAAATAGCCGCGTTAACATTTCACTTTAACTACACATAACTAATAATCGGTCATAACTTCCATATTCGTCGACTCTGGTCCTTCACTCCCTTTGCTAAGCAAGCAATAAAAGCCGAGATTTATCATGGGTCTCATCGTCTCCTCCTTACATTTGCTCTCTTGTATGCTGTCCGACGCCCTACCCATCCTCTTGAAACACTCCGCACGTGCTATCGACTGAGCGCCCCCCCAACACGTTGCTTTTCCCTTGTGCGTCCCTGGGGTTCCCTCCTCCGCCCGTATCAATTGCTTGATATTATCCAATGCCTTCTCCAAGCCCCGCCAAACGCCACAACCGGCCAGGAGAGCCGACCACAGACGCAGGAAGACTGAAGCGCGTCAAATTGCGATACGCGCCGACGCCCGCGCCGCAACGCGAAAACAAACAGCACGAAGCCAAGCTGTTATGGTAGTTATAACGACTCGGAGTTTCAGAGACTTAGGTCGAAGCAACATTCAGATTAACGCGGGAGGGCAGACCCACTGGCAGAAACACGTACTCTCTCGTTTGACTGCTCTTCTTACAAGAGTGAAGGACCAAAGTCGACAATATGGAACTTACTCTAACGATTAATTAAGTTATGTAGTTAAATGAATTGTAACCCTAATCCTTTGTAAGGTGTGTCGTTTGGGAAAAGAACCCAACGAACAGCCCGGCGACATGCGTTTCTGCGCGGCGCTCTCCCTTCGTGGGCCGCGC
The DNA here is from genome assembly GCA_014162995.1 of Artemisia annua. Lineage (NCBI taxonomy): Eukaryota > Viridiplantae > Streptophyta > Magnoliopsida > Asterales > Asteraceae > Artemisia > Artemisia annua. Next base: position 142,773 of record LBNU01021279.1, read on the forward strand.
TGACCGAGCTCTCGGCTGCTTGAACGCCCAGTATCAAGTAAGATATATTATGTAACGACATTAGGGACCAACATCAATTAGCCAAGACAACTAGACAAGTGATCCTACACGATATGAAAGGTTCAGGATGTACAGATATGATTCTAAGCACACAACCTTATTTATTTCTTACAAACTATGCATTTCCTCCATTGACTATCAGGTTTATTGTATTTTAGGTTAGCAACTCAAATCACGTAATACAGTCACGCGTTTCATAGCTCATACAAATTACCACTCACATACACGTACGTATTCAAGGAATAAGAAAAGACGTTCAGTTCAGTATTGGTGGTTCAGGATTTATGAGAGAGCTTAATATTCAACCATACAACTCAAGAACCAAAATTAGTTATCCTAATCATCACAAAACAGAGCATTGTGTGGAGCTTACTACTTTCAGAATTGCAGGATAGGTTTACGGTCAAAGGGTTAGTCTATGAAGAAAAGTAAACAAAACTAACCCGAACAGGCTATAATGCTTCCTATGAAAAGAAGTGTTGCCTTGATTAAGGAAAATTCAAAACATCAATCACTGCCATACAACATGTCTAAAATTGACACAGGCACGAATGATCGAAGAAAAATCATATGATATATACCCGGACCAAAGCCGAGATAAGGTACAAAATAACTAAATCATGGTTTGGGCTTATTTACGTTAGAATTTCCACCCTTCAAACTACTAACATTCTTTTAACACCAACTCAACATTACGTAACTTATAAGTGAACTCGATCATAAGGAAACTTGCACAATCAATTGTAATCATTTATGAACAGGTGGCCTTTGGTTTTAACCCTGTCTAGCATCAATCAGTTTTGGGTTTGAGTCTCATAACACTACAATCATCCAAATAACATCAATGCAACTGAAATTAACTATGGTTGGGATTTATTAGTACCCCACAAAACAAAGATCCAGAATCAACATCCACAAAACCTCCAAATATTCAAACAATATATTTTGCACTTATTAGTAGCTCTCTATACCAAGATCGATCTCAAAGAGATTTATCCACAAAGGTGTAGATTGGCGGGAACACCCCGACCCCGGGTGACTTTTGGCACCCGCCATTGTCCACCCCACAAGGAATAGCTCCGGGCAACTCTCCTGACCTAGTGGGAGCAAAGTGCCAGGGATGGGATTCGAACTTGAGTCAATTGATTCAAGAATGAAAGCCCCACCCACTGGACCAATGCCCTAATGGTTCTCAAAGAGATTTATGATCTAAAGTCACAACTTCACAACCAGTGTGAATGGGGATTTAAAAGATTCCACCACACAAACTTCTTGGAGGCCTTAAGCCAATCTACAAGTAATAAATTGTAAGCTTAGTAAAAGTTAAGCCAAAACAGCTAAAAACAGGGCATGCATATATGAATCTACCCATTTTTCATTCATTAATTAGTAAGAACATCCTTAACCGGATATATACAATTCAAAATATAAATAAATAAATTTAAAAAAACTCTACACATTGTCAGGATCACTACGGACGGAATCTGACCAATACCAACGTATAGCTCAACCGATTTAATTTGTTCCATTCTAAAACCAATTGGCAATAAAATGAGTACTCCACTGATCAAAAATAAAACAAATAAGCTAGAGATGCCATGAAAATACACAAAGAAAATATCCGTCCCAAACGAGCAATAATGGCAAAAACAGAAGTGTCATTAAGACCACGGGCAGAAGCGGCACGATCAGCAATGGAGGCAAAACCATAGAATAGTATACTCGTGATAGATACCTTAACGGCATGAGGATGTGTATGGAATGGGAATCCAGTTACACACTGGGACTTTATTTCAACAAAACCCATCAAACTCATGGTGACATACTTGAAGACAGGTCCAGGGTTTAGATCAGCTTCTGCACCAACTAATGTTCTTGGGAAATGTTCAGTCCATAGTTGAGCGAGGTATTCGGTTAGAATTCCTATATTTTCTACCAATGTACTCAACTTTTCGGAGAAATATTCAGAGCTGAGAAATGAGTGATTGTTGGCTTGTGTGATAATGCCCGGCATCTTTGGGAAAGGATTTTGCTGAATTTTAGAGCTATTGTAATTGTTGTGTAGTATGTTACTATAAGAAAATAAAAAAAGGCCATATATACACATTAAGAGATCGATAAATTTGGTTCCAGGAAGTTGCCTGTGGATTTGGACTTTTGTACAGGAATGTCGATTAAAGTGTCATCCATCGCTATCGTTTTTACATGGTTGTTGACAGGACGGACCCAAAAAAATAATAATAATAAAAAAAAAAGACAGTGACCGAGGATTTTTAAAAGGGTTTTGCACAAAATAAATGTTGGCTAACTAAAGTTACACCGTAAGAAATGAAAGTAACAAAAAAAATTTGGGGTTGCAAATATCACAAAAACGGCAGTTTTAAATTTTTTTTTGCACTTCGTGACCTAAAATCGTGTGTAGCCCGTGACACACTTGGCGTACATGTGTGGCTCCGGTCCATGCTTGATTCATTTTATAACGTAGGTTTGAATAACCAAAAAAATAATGTAGGTTCTATACTAGGGTTGTTTAGTTTGGCAAATATCATCCATATGCGTGCAAACGTCATACAGGTTACATCCTTACCCGATTTAAAATGACAATCTAACCCTTATTTAAACTTATCAAACACCCTAGCCACAACTCTTTTTCTTCTTCACTTGCAACATACACCACCACCACCATCTACCACCGTTAGACCACCACCTGACCACCATATACTAACGTTACAGCCAAATCACACACATAATTTCCAAATTCTTAAATTGCATTTATAGGTTTTAAATGTATACATATCAAACAAAATACTTGTTAGCAAGATTAGCTTTTACTTTCGTCGACTTAATAGTGGCATTTTCTTAAATTCATATGAATTAAAAGTAAGTGATTTTTTAATGCATCATAAATAAACAATTCTTTTTTGGAAGTCACATTCACATGACAACACTAATTAACTAGTTAAACAATACCGTCTGCCGCTGCAACCATCTCCAACGGCATCAGAATACATATAAATTACTAGATTTAAACAAGTTATTCGTCGAAAAACTCAGGTCCAACACACGCATGCATGTAAAATACTAGATCTAACCGTGGTGGATTTTGTTGTTGGTGGTGGTGAGGTAGAGATTAGCGGTTTCTGTTGGGTTATTTTTCTAAGTGTTTTTGTTGATGAAAACAGGTTTATATATGTAAGCTTATGTTTAGTAAAGGTCTTATTGTAGTGGTTTTTGTGTGGAAGAACGCTGACATATAATTGAAAGGTGTATTGTGTCTCGGTTTAAATGACTATTATACACTTGTAAGGGATGCATTGTGCTAGACATTTGTCTTTTCATATTTGCCAATAGTATCGCCAAAAGATGATTAACGTCAAATTTTAAATGCCACAGGATGATTTTTGTAGTTTACTCATATTTATCTTAATATTCATACCACGTGGTTTCTTAGATTCATATCACGTGGTTTCTAAGAACAAAAATGTTTTACAACCTCTCCCCTCCTCTCCCGCAGACAAGCTATAAAAATACCAGTGTATTTTTAGTTATTTGCGGTTGTTTTATTTAACAAACTTTATTTCAAATATCTAACAACATTTAACGGTTTATTTATAAAAATTATGCCGATGAAAAAATCTCTAAATTGCGAACAAAATAAGCCAAATATATTTGATGTGTGTGATCAAATCTTTAAATTTATAGTATACCGAATCCTTTAAACAATCACTTAACACTTACAAGCAGTGTACTCGTTCGGCGTAATATAATGAGTCGCCAAGACCGGATCATTCCCAGAGAGCGAATAGATCCTAAATGTCTAGCAGTTTTTAAATCCGTCGATATGTTTAAATTCTAACTAACTAAATAAAATAAAATAAAAATAAAATTAAAACTAAGAGAGTGTCCTAACTGGTTTAAATTTGAAGCCAAAATTTTCATAAGAAGCAATATTTAAAACTTCAAGTTGAAGGTAAAGTGAGTAGCCTCTACTCTCAAAGAAATATAGCTAAAACATCTTACCTCTTCGCATATATTTTAATTCATATCGATATAATGTTTTATCTTTCAAAATAAGAAAAGTCAAATACTTCGTACCTTTTTATGCTTTATTACTTTATTGTTTATGAATAGGTAACTCGACTAGCTTGAATTTATTTTTAAAAATCGACACACGTTAATCTTAAAGTCGTAATATAAACTCATCTAGACCAGGCCTAAAAAATTACCTAGTTTCTATATTCACAATGAACCTCCAATATCCTATCAAATGCAATTTCAGTTTTATATAAAAAAAAAAAAAAAAAAAAAAAAAAAAAAAAAAAAAAAAAAAAAAAAAAAAAAAAAAAAAAAAAAAAAAAAAAAAAAAAAAAAAAAAAAAAAACCAACAACAACAACACGCCTAATAGGACCCAGTCCTACAATAGTTTCTATATTCACAATGAATCTCCAATATCCTATCAAATGCAATTTCAGTTTTATCAAAAATAAAAAAAAAATAAAAAAAAAATAAAAAAAGACCCAGTCCTACAAAAAGGAACATAAAGAATTCTTATGATGAGTCATCAAAAATTTTCATACGACAATTTCATTATCTTTACGTCCCAACTTTTTGAAACTATATCAAACTTCCCTTCATAAGTTTATCATGCGGTTATAGATACCTGTGAGTCTAGCCGAGGAAAGGAGAAGGCATAGGTTGGAGTATATAGAAGTTAGTCTCGAATTGTTAAGTATAAGACTTCTCTCTTGGACAAAGCATTAAAGTTGGAAGCCCCAAAGAGTTGTCTTCGTTTTTGGTATTTTATTGTCAATTCGGGTTGTTTCGTTGATATGTATTGTAGTGCTATGGGTCATGGATTTGATGTGCTATGGGTCATGAATTTGATGTGTTATGGGTCTAAATTATGTTTTAGAATAGTTGTGTTAAGGAATGATGGTATCTAGTTAGAGATTTGCTATGGTTCATGTTTTTAATGGGGTGTTTGGCAACTAGCCATTTTTTTTTAATGCAAGGTGAATTTATATTAACAGTTCCCAATATTTACAATGCTTGGAACAAAATAAAGAAACTGTTATGGACAAACCCAAAACAGAGAAGAACAACACATACATTAACCACTATCAGACATCAAATCTTTATCTGACATAACATATACCAGAAATCAATATCAGAACCATGACTCTTTCTTCCCATTCTTCACATAGCACTAGCAATCATTCCAAGACTTCCATCATCAATTCACCTTTTAATGCATCTTAACCATCTAGCTACATTTCTAAATCTCTTTCCACCAAAACCATTCATCCTGCCACCACAATGGTTAAGGTAGAACAAGAGTTTGGCTTCACTAGGCACCCATAACTTCTCCACTGTAGGGGCTATACCAGTTGTGCTACATTTCCATCTACTACAATGGCTTCACACAACTGGGAACACACTCCCTAGAGTGAGTACCAACCATTCCTCCTTGGCACTGTATAGCATGGACCAAGTAGGTTCATCTTTCACTCCTCACTATTCCATGCTTCATACACTGCCTCCATGTTCACTACCCTTCACATCTGGAAACCTACTTTATGACCTATATATACACTTGCTTAGATCTACATACTTCAGTCCCCAATATCTAACAAAGATCAATTGAGAACATAAGTAGCAGACCCAGAAAATGTAAAATATCGGCCAAGATACAAGGCCATCAAATGATGTGAACAGAAAAGTTCCTCAATTTTCAGTTTGAGAATTGAGAAACATTGGTAAAAACCATTTAGTACAGGGCACATCATGAATCAGGCCCCAATATGAGATCAGAACAATGCTAATCTCTAATACCAAACACCCTGTTATTCATCAAAACAGAGGTAATAGCAACAACCATCAAGGCAGGCAACTTCTTTATGTGTTTTAAAGCCTTTCACATCAATAAAGGCCTTCAAACACAAGATACAAGCCTTCTGCCAATACACACTCTAGCTTAGTTTTTCTTCTTTAACTTAATGCACCACTTTTCCTCCACTCTTTTGACTGCAGAACTGTCTTTAACTTTTAAGCTCAGTAGTTTCAATTTGACAATATCCAGAATTCTATTAGTCACTTCCTCCACCCTTTTACTTTCATCTCTAAAAATTCTATTATTTCTCTCAGTCCAAATGCAGTACACACTAGCAGCAAGTGTTAATCTTTTGACCACACTAACAATGTTATTCCCATTCTGACCATTAGCTAACTCCTGGATAATGTCATTCATCATTTGTCCCCACATGGATTTCAGCCATACTTTTAATCTTATCCCAAACACTACTTGAGTAATCACACTTAAAGAATAAATGTTCCAAATCTTCACTATCATTCTTACATGAGTAGCATCTATTAACAGCATAGTTGCCCCATCTCTGCATTCTATCTTGAGTGTTCATTCTATTATTAATAGCAATCCATTAGATGAAGCATGTTTTGGGATAAACTGTGAGTACCATACAAGTTTCCACCATCTCTACAACTAGCCACTTTTTACCCACTTTAAATGTTAATGGGTCAAAATTTGTATGAAGACTTTTGAATAGTTATGTGATGTTAAGTAATGGTTTTGTTATGCATTTGTTAAGTGTGTAATTTTGTGAATGAGTCTTTGAGATTTTAGTTATATGGTAAACATGAAAATGAAATGTGTATGGATATGAAAAAAGTTTCTTCCCTGAGCATAGATCAGATCTATGCTCAACCCAGAATTTTAGATCTCAAAGAATTTCTTCCCTGAGCATAAATCTTAAGATCTATGCGCAACCCAGAAATTTGATTTCAAAGAGTTTCTTTCCTGAGAATAGATCTTAAGATCTATGCTCAGACCAGATTTTTAAAGTTTGGTAGATTTTTGTCGTTTTCTAAATTTCATATGTTTTTAACTGTAAGTCGTTACAAGTCGTACTACCCGTCATTTTGAAGGTAATTGAGTCTAGTTTCATTTTAAAAATAATTCTAAAGATTAGTTTGTTATAGATTTTTATTAGTTGTTGAAAAGCAACAGAAAGTCCGTCATAGTTTAGTCAAAAGTCAAAAAAATTGGTCAAATTGTTCATGGGGCGTAACAAATCCTTCCTATTTTGACCAACCGTTTTTTCTAATATTCGTTTCAATGCTCTATTAGTATTTTCAACTTGGCCGTTTGTTTGAGGGTGATATGTAGTTGAAAATTTATGTAATACTCCATGTCTTTTCATCACCTGTTGCATTTGAGCATTACAAAAGTGAGTCCCTTCATCATTAATGTGGCGCTTCATCCCTTCTTGGAATGTGTGTGTTGTTTGAGATGAATCTAAATCACAAATGTGTGTTTGTTTGATCGCATTTAGTAAAGTCCTTGTGAAAAAAAAAAGGTACACTCTTCTACAGTATTTGCTAGTGAAGAAAACACAGAAGAAAAGGAGAAAAAAAATGCTCGTGTTATTTGCACGTCTGAACCTAGATAACGAGAAAAGCTAATGACGTTAGAAAAATTGGATCACCGGCGTAATATTTTCAAAATAAAGGACTAACGGCCCCAGATTTCGCGTTTTTGGATATCGTATGAAATCTGACACTATTTCAGGGACTGACGGTGTAATTTATTCTACTTTTATCGTACTATAAAAAATGAGAAGGTGTCAGGCCTTTTGGACTTTTAAAGAATTGAGAGGGTGTAGGGACCGAATTTTCCCATATTATTATATATACTAAAATCCATTTGCTTAAGAACAGTGAATGTACTGTTACTAAGAAATTTATGAAAATGGTCCCTCAGGTTAGTTATAAATCGCATCGTTAGTCCCCCATTGTCGATCTTTTGCAAATTTAGTCCTTAATAACAACAATAATTTTTTTTTACGATCGTTTTATTCCGAGTTTAAATTAAACACAAAATGCCCGCAGCAACACGTGGGTGCCTCCGCTCGTTCCTACTATAGTACATTTAGCAGGATGGCTATTGCCAATCCTGTTTTTGTTAAAGTCACACCTTTATGAACAACAGCTAATAGGTGTTAACTAACCTCCATTATCTACTAACGACAGTTATCTTTATTTTTATTTTTTTAAATCCAACACAGATTTTATGTAATTGGTCCTTCATGTAACAGATATGTTGCAAAGTCAGTTCTTCATGACTAACTTTGCAACGAAACACTAACGAAGGACAATTTCCGTAACAAAACTAAAAAACAATTTACGAAAAATAGTCCTTAGGGTTATCGATCAGTTACAGAGCTAGTCCATCGCGCTCCGCGGCAGAGCGCAACGAAAATCAATAATTTTATATTCAAAAGTCCCGACATGAAGCGGGGGACTTCAAACCTCCCTCGCGCTCCGCTGCGGAGCGCAACAGAAATCAATAATTTTATATCCTAATGTCCTCGCGGCGAGGCTTCAAACCTCGTGTAATACAAATGAGGAGTTGAGATCCATGAAGAACCCATACATGCCATAGAACCTATCAACCAATCATAGCCACCCATTTATATTTTCCACCTTTTTTTTCAAAACAACATATCTTGCAAACGGTAAATCTTCAAGCTACAAAAAAAATATCATCGCGACGAGAATTAAATGATCTTTCTATAGATATGCATTGTTATATACTTTCGCCGAATTTTTTTTTTCGACGAACTTTCTTTTTTTTTAATTTCCGTCCAGAAAGAATCATATATGATTCGTAAAAATCATATATGATTCGTAAAAAATCATATATGATTCTTACGAATCATATATGATTCTCATATATGATTCTTACGAATCATATATGATTCTTACGAATCATATATGATTCGTAAGAATCATATATGATTTGTTAAAATCGAATCATATATGATTCTTACGAATCATATATGATTTTTCTGGGCGAAAAAATAAAGTTAATCGAAAAAAAAGTTCGTCGAAAGTATATAACAATGCATGTCTATAGAAAGATAATTTAATTCTCGTCGCGATGGTATTTTTTTTGTAGCTTGACGATTTACGGTTTGCGAAATATTTAAGTTTTAAAAAAAGAGTGAAAGTTTATTTTTTTATTTTGATAAAAAAATGAGTGGCTAAGATTGCTTGATGGGTTTTATGGTAAAAGTTAGATCTATAAAGAACTTTTGGCTAGAAAAGCTTATTTTAAAATTTTGAACAAGACAATAATAATTTAAATTTATCTCTATCTCCATCTTGACCATTATAATATCTGTAATATAGCTAGCAAGCCACCTTCCTTTTCTCTTCCTCTCACCTGGCACCCTTCCTATCTATCTATTATATATTCTACACTTTCTTTTTATTAAGTTCTTTAGGTCATCTTCAATTCCCATGTCTCCCTTTGTGTATTTGTTTGCCACTACGACCAGTATTATATAATACGTAGTAACTCGCTTTCTTAGTTACTACTATAGTATTATATACTCGCTTTCTTAGTTACTACTATACTATTATATAATGATGTTACCATCCACTATTAAAACCCCCTCAATCAGCGACCAACTACAATACCGGTGAACCAATCTCCTACACAAATTGTACTTTTAAGTAATGAGGTGTTTTAATAATAGTATTAATTATACTATACATTTCTCTCATCTTTAACTTTCAACATTTTACTTTCAAAGGTTTGGTCATACACTCTTTATATGTAGTATAGATATGTATGTGGATTCCTCAAATTACCCTTTTACTTTTTATCTACCTTTAATCAAAACTTGTAATAATATCTACCATTAATTTAAAAGGTTTAAATATTTGTTTAATTCTCAAACTTTTCTATTTTTTTTCTAATCTATAAACTTTATTTCTCGCAATAATTTACAAATTGAACCATCGTTTGACGCCAAAACAATAAATTTGCAAGCATAATTATTTGTCATTATATTCCGTCGTTTGACGCAGTTATTATTATAATGATATTAAAATAAATTAGTTGTGATTACACTTTGGTCCGGGCTTCAAAGTCATACTAAATTTAGAGTTGTTTAATATCAGTCGGATAAATTTATATTATTTAATGTTAGTTACCGACAAATTTATATTATTTTAATTTTTATGCTATATTAGTTTGTACAATGGGTTTCAGAGTCTGAACTTCAGACTTACGTCCAAACCATATTTGTATACTAAATTCGCACGATGCGTTTGAAAAATTCCTTCAATCAACGTCCTTCAATCGTCGTTCAACTTTTATTATCCATATATTTGAAAATGACCTTCGACTATAAAACCCCGCAATCAATGTCCAACTATGTATTCAGTTCACCATATCGTCGAAATAAAGATGAGTCCTACAACAGCCTCTGATGTTTCAATCAACGTTCCCGCCTCCACCACCAAAACCAACCACCCAACATTCTTTAAACAAGTTTTCATCCTTGTGTTGGGGGCAGCAGCGGCGTTAGGTGATATGGTTATGCCCACAGCGTTAAATGTTGTTGGGTTCTTTATAGAAGTTTCCCACCATCTCTTGGCAGCAGCAGAGAAGTTAGATGATGATGTAAATCATGCCATCCCCCACGCCCCGATTGTCTTTATTTTAGGCAGTTTAATTGGTTTTGCTGGTGTCAAGGCTCAGGGCGATCCAGATTTTCCTTTCAACACGCACAAGACCTTAATAAAGTGTTCTATTACGAGTATACTCTTTTTTGGCATTGCTTGGGCGACTCAGGTTTTCGCTCCACCTGCTTACACGCGTATTGTTCGTCTTGCAAAGATAGCCTGTTTGATTTCTTCCATTGTATCTCTAGCATCTCCTTTTTATTTCTAATGTATATCAACCCAGCATGATGTTTTAGGACAATTTTATGGACTAATGGTGTATTTAACTCTTTTTATTAAGAGANACTCTTTTTTGGCATTGCTTGGGCGACTCAGGTTTTCGCTCCACCTGCTTACACGCGTATTGTTCGTCTTGCAAAGATAGCCTGTTTGATTTCTTCCATTGTATCTCTAGCATCTCCTTTTTATTTCTAATGTATATCAACCCAGCATGATGTTTTAGGACAATTTTATGGACTAATGGTGTATTTAACTCTTTTTATTAAGAGAAATGATTGGCATGCCTAAGAGTTGTGCCTAAACATGTGTGGCAACAATTTGATTGGTTGTATCAACCGGACCCACTTCTTTACAATCTAATGAGGTAATGCCACGTAAGTTAGACACAAAATTAGTTATATGTTTTAGGTCTCCCAATCTTTTTCCTTTTATTAAACATATACTAAACTCCAATATTTTTACATAGAATTGTACTGTAGTCAAAACTATTCCAGTATTGTGCTCATTTTATTTGCAATTTAAAGTCCTTTTCATTGGTGTTTTTCTTATAATGAAATTACTAAATATCTGTTATATATTTGATAAATAAAGTTTGTTCTATAAAAGAATCGTAATTAGCTAAAAGTATCGGAATTTAAAGTCCTTTTCATTGGTATTTTTCTTATAATGAAATTACAAAATATCTGTTATATATTTGATAAATAAAGTTTGTTCTATAAAAGAATCGTAATTAGCTAAAAGTATCGGAATTTAAAGTCCTTTTCATTGGTATTTTTCTTATAATGAAATTACAAAATATCTGTTATATATTTGATAAATAAAGTTTGTTCTATAAAAGAATCGTAATTAGCTAAAAGTATCGGAATTTAAAGTCCTTTTCATTGGTATTTTTCTTATAATGAAATTACTAAATATATGTTATATATTTGATAAATAAAGTTTGTTCTATAAAAGAATCGTAATTAGCTAAAAGTATCGGATAATTTTGTAACTTGGCACATAGTCCGGGGAGTTTTCTTAAATTGTTTTCCATTATTTCCCGTCCCATTTCCATTATGTGCCTGAATAGCTAGGAAGGGACGCCTTATTATGAACAACTAATTTTATTGACGTTCAAATAACATATAAACATTGTGATAAAAAAAAAATAAAAGTTCTTCAAAAAGAAAATTGATAAAAAACACTATCTAACTAATGAACATTGTAATGGTGTTCAAATAAGAAAACTGATAAACATTCCGAAAAAAAGTAGAAAAAATTCTTCATAAAAATATTGATGAACAATGTGATCTAACTGATGAATTAATTAACACTTATTACAAATTTGAAGTTTTATTCATTACAATTATGGTTTTTTTCAAGAAATATTGAAGCTTTATGAATTACTAAAAGAATTATATTCTAATTAACACATTCAAACTCTAAAATCACAACTTTATTCATTGACCGATTTGACCCATTTCATCCAATACCTTACGGGTGTTTTCATGAACACACGATTTCTTTAAAAATTTATGAGAAAACCTTTGTAAAAACAAAAAAATTAAGGATTGATGTTAATTTAGGGTTTGTAGATCAAGAATCACCATAGAATTTTGAATTGTATCTTGAATTGAAAGAATTGTATCTTGAATTTATGTAATTAAATTACGAATTAAAGTAATTAAACGTATAATTTAAGTACTACTTATTAGATAATGAATTAACAAATAAAAAGAAGAAGAGACTTGTGCCATCAGTTTAAAAAGAGAGGGTCGCACGCATGTCACTTTTTAGACTTTTTATATAATGCACCACTTTGAACTCAAAAGTAGCACAGACTTTTTATACTGATGCAGAGTGCAGACTCATATGTAGCAACTCTGACGTATTATCTCACATTTGAAAATGTATAATACCCCCCAATATATTCAGTTTTAGCATCATCGAAATGAAGATGAGCCCTTCAACAGCCTCTGATGTTTCAATCGACGTTGCTGCCACCGCCGAAACCAACCACCCAATATTCTTCAAACAAGTTATCATCCTTCTATTGTTCTTTAAGGAAGCTTTCATCCTTCTGTTGGGGGCAGCAGTCACCTTAGGTGATATGGTTGTGCCCTCAGTGTTAATTGTCGCTGCGTTCTTTAAAGAAGTTTCCCACCATCTCTTGGCAGCAGCAGAGAAGTTAGATGATGATGTAAATCATGCCATCCACCACACTCCGATTGTCTTTATTTTAGGCAGTTTAATTGGTTTGGCAGGAGTCAAAGCTCAGGGAGATCCAGATTTTCCTTTCAACACGCACAAGACCTTAATAAAGTGTTCTATTACGAGTTTACTCATTTTTGGAATTGCTTGGACGACTCAGGTTTTCGCTCCACTTGCTTACACGCGTTTTGTTCGTCTTGCAAAGATAGCCTGTTTGATTTCTTCCATTGTATCTCTAGCATCTCCTTTTTATTTCTAATTTATATCTCATATTATGCATATGCCATGTCCAACATATGTTATTATACCTAGAAAGATAGAAGGATTTGTCCATTATGTATAGTACGGGGCAACTATGTAAAAAGAGGTTATTGAGTGTGTGTGGAAAGGAGATGAGGGTAATTCCATAAATACATTCTCTCACTAGATTACTTGTGTTGTTTACTCATGGTGACCTAACAAATAATAATAATAATAATAATAATAATAATAATAATAATAATAATAATAATAATAATAATAATAATAATAAGTCTATTGCCATTAACCACTCAAATAATGTTAAGAGTGGTGTTTTAATTTTTCATAAAATAAGCTTTTGTATTCAGAAAGGAGTGGGAGCATGTGTCTAGACTCCCATCCAATTTTGTGTAAGCTTATTTATGTATCTATGAAATAAATTTAAATAATAATAATAATAATAATAATAATAATAATAATAATAATAATAATAATAATAATAATAATAATAATAATAATAATAATAATAAATAAATAAATAAAGGGTATTTTAGTAACTTCATAATACCAAAATGAGGGTAATTTAGTCATTGCATATTATTTAGCTGGTCAAACTAACGGTCAACGTAGATTTGGACAAAACCCGCAACAAAAGTCTTATTTTGGACTGAACCCGAAACTTTTTGAAAATTTGGACTGAAAATGAAATACCCGACAAACTACAAGGGACAAAATTGTAGTTAACTCATATATGTGATCTCTCATACCCACCATGGCATAACTTAGGGTCCGTTTAATTTACACATGGATTGGAATAAGATTTGGATTTGATTTAAATTTTGAAGAGAGAATTAAATATATTTTACAATAAAATTATAATAAAAAGTTAACATTTAAAAATTTAAATAAAAAAAATAGAGTATGTGAGAGTTGAAAATGGTGGGTCTCACAATTAATGTAGAATAAAATAAAATTTCACTCCATCTATCAACTATACAAACAATTATTGTCGCATCAAGTTCACCCCAAAAATCCAAAAGCATTAAACCAAACGTCGCCCTTAGAAAAACACATACTAGTATATGTAAATCTTTCATACCCTTCACTCCCCGGTCAAAGTGAGAAAAACATAAAACCTTTTCTAGCCTTCGCCAAGTTTATGAAAATTCGTCAACAAATACCCGCACGCAGCCACGTTTTCCTCCTATAACTATTACACCCGCTCTTCTCTTCATCCTTGTTCCATTTCTTCACAGCACAAAATCAAAGCCACCCTTCAAATCCAGTGTCAGCATATCATCGAAATAAAGATGAGTCCTTCAACAGCCTCTGACATTTCGATCGACGTTGCCACCACCGCCGAAACCAACCACCCAATATTCTTCAAACAAGTTATCATCCTTCTGTTGGTGGCAGCAGCCACCTTAGGTGATATGGTTATGCCCCCAGTGTTAACTGTCGCTGGGTTCTTCAAAGAAGTTTCCCGCCATCTCTTGGCAGCAGCAGAGCAGTTAGATGATGATGTAAATCATGCCATCCCCCACGCTCCAATTGTCTTTATTTTAGGCAGTTTAATTGGTTTTGCTGGTGTCAAGGCTCAGGGCGATCCAGATTTTCCTTTCAACTCGCACAGGAGCTTAATGATGTGTTCCATTACGAGTTTACTCTTTTTTGGCATTGCTTGGGCTACTCAGGTTTTCGCTCCACCTGCTTACAAGCGTATTGTTCGTCTTGCAAAGATAGCCTGTTTGATTTCTTCCATTGTATCTCTAGCATCTCCTTTTTATTTCTAATTTATATCATATGCCATGTCCGACATATGTCATTAAACCTAGGAAGATAGAATGATTTGTCCATTATGTATACTATTGTATAGTACGGTCGGGGCAACCGTGTAAAAAGAGTTATTGAGTGTGTGTGGAAAGTTTTGTTGCCATCACTTGGTTGATGAGCTCTGTTTATGAGTCTATTGTTAAAGTCTATAATGTTTGTTGGTACTCGCTGCCCATGCTATTTGGATTCTGTTAGAAATAAGATTTGCTCTTAGTAATGCATCACATATAAGTATAAGCTGAATAGTAAGGGATCACATCAGTATGTATTCAGCTTAAAAGGAAGTAATTTTAACCTGCTATTTGAGGCGTTACTTGAATGGCATATATAAGAATTTTACTTATCTAGCTAACGAAACTTCAATGGCTGTACTTCTAAAATGCTCATTTTTATGTGGTCAGTGAACTGATGAAATGTACGGGTAAAGTATGTGGTTGATTGGCCAAGTCAGAATGCGAAAGTTGATAGTCAATAAATATGGGTTTTATTTAAACACCAATGTTAGCAATTAGCTAGAATTAGTACAAAACACTTTGGAATCATGAAATCAGGTCAAATTATCACAGACGCTAAATTTTTTTCTTTTTTTTTATCTCGTATATTGGATCACTTGTTTAGATTCTGAGTTGCTAATAAATCGTCTCTTGAAACCATAATTCTTTAGTGTCCCATTTCTTACGACATGAATATGCACGTCGCTTTGCAGTTCTAGCTTTCCTTTGTGTTTCTTTGCCGCATATGTGATTATCTATTTTTTGGCATGTACATAATTTGTATTCTTTTTTTTCTTTTCTGTTAATGTGCAGAACCCAACATGTCAAGACTGATGTCATCAGTTTGCTAATCTAGCAGAATCACAATCTCTGCAAGTTTTCTAAAAAGTTTCTACATTCAGCTCAGCTACAAATACGAGGTTTTGTCAGGGACAGATTACACCTGTAAATCACTATGTTCGTAAAACACAAACTTGTTTCATGAATCGATAAAATTAAGAAAATGGATGAGGTGTCCCTGTTTAGTTTACCCTGGGAGGGCAAGCTTTCTAATTCAGATGTACGCAACATAGCCCAGGTATCCCCATGACCCCTTTCCCTGGCCACCCCCAAATGGGTAGAGTACGTGGTTGCTTGATAGTTAATGAACCTGCCCTGATTAATTTAGATTATTCACTTTTTGCTAATTAGATGATGAGATGCTGTGCTTATTTATTAGTAGAATAAAGCTTCTTTCGGCAAGATACACCTTTAGGTAGCCTTCCTTGTTCTACTCATTGCTCCGTGACTTTTTTTTTCTTGAATTGAAATATGGGTTGTACTAAACTCCAAAGGTTAGCCAGTACCTAAAAATAGTACAAGATACTCCGAATTCATATAATCAGGACACCAAGGAAAGAAAAACAGAGCATAAAGCTCTCACTGGCACTAAGACATTCTTTTCTACCATCTCGCCTCCAACTCCGACTGCTTTTAAGTCTCTGATAGTCTGATTTTCCAATCAATCTTTATCAATTTCAACCATATACAGCATAACCTTTTACAAAGCCCAACTGTATTGTAATTATTATCCCAACCGTACTGAAATTCTCACAGACGCTAAATTTTATTTTATCTCTGGTTTCGAAACCATAATTCTTTAGTTTCACAATTTTTACGGCATGAATATGCATGTCGCCTTGCACTTCTAGCTTTCATTTGTGTTTCTTTGCGACATATGTGAATTTATATTTTTGGCATATACGTAATTTGTATTTGTTTTCTTTTATTGTGCAGCCCAAGATGTCAAGACAGATGTCCTCAGTTTGCCAATGTAGCAGAATGGACCATTTTAGTATCTGGGAATTCGTTGCAACCTTTGTATGCAAGTTTTCTATAAATTTTATACATTCAGCTCAGCTACAAGTACGAGGTTTTGACAGGGTTAGATTACACCCGAAACTCATTAAGTTCTTAAAACAGAAACTTGTTTCACGAATCGATAAAAGTAATAGATCAAATCAGAACTGGCACATACAGCTTCAATATCTAACTTTAGCCAAGTAACATCTCTTTTCTACTTATATTCCATTCTAGACATACCCTGAAATCATTAAAATTTTCATCATCAGTTCCTTTATGTATGAGCATTCTGATTTGTCGCTTCTTGAAGATGGTTCACAGGTATATGTTAGCTATGTTTTGTTTTGGATGTTTATTGTTCCATTTGTTATATATATATATATATATAGCCTTCATTATATCTTCTATGCTCATTATTCTGCAGATGAGATCAAACTATGGGATGTACAATTAATGATTGGCTGTCAGGAAGAAATAAAACCGATTGAAGCAGTGACTTTGACTATCAAATTATGTATCAGCTTTCTGAAAGATGTGTCACAGCCTCACAGGTATATGTTAGATTTGTTCTGTTTTGGATTTAATGTTTCCTTCGTGATATATATAGCGTTTAGTATATCTTGTATGCTCGGATCACACTAGGAAACCTCATGTCATTGCTATCTGGTCAAGGTCATTTTTCTGTTTACTCACTTGTGTCGTTGGGGAAAGTTTGTTCTGTAGCTGGTGGTATCTTTGACATTATTGTTCTTTAAATACTTTTTTTTAATCATCTCATACTGCCTTAAGAGAGACTTAGAAATGTGATCTTTGTACTTTTTAATAAATGAAGCCTGTCGAGGACAATTGTGAGTTTTATGGTGTAATTTATTCATGTTGTATTTTTTAATACAAAGAAGTAATGATTCTAGTTATGACTGTACTAAGAAGGGAATGTGGTTGGTTCACAAGCACGAGCAAAGTTGGAGGAATGTTGCAACATAGAACCATCACCTAATAACCCGAAATTCAAACAGCAAGACTATATACAAAATCAAACTTTAACCTCATCTACCAAATTTGTAACATCGAAGCCTAAATATTAGCCTCATACAATATCCTCAAAACAAAAATAACCAATGTGAATCGGATGTTTTGTCTAAGTTACATAACATCATCAATTAAAACTTTACTTCTCAAAAATCCAATTAAGTGATCCTAATTAAGTATCAATGGTTCAAGTTTCATGAAAGGATTCGACGTTAATTATACACCGTCAGAACCCAATAAGTTACAATATCCAAATATATCAACACTATTAACGCAAAGTACTATATATGTCTCCTGAAGGTCAGATGTCAGTACAAAAATTCAGTGACATTGATTAAGTAATACTCCAATTCATAACTCAGATGCTCCTAAATTTAAGTCTACCTGAATTCGCTGTTCTTTAACTTGTCCAGCAACCCGCCGTATTACCTGTAACCAAAAAGAAAATGAGGTTAAACCAAATGCTTAATTTACGGATATAAAACAGATTATGATAACTAATCACAAGGTTTACTAAGCCACAAGTGATCACAAATAAACACCGTTTTTCTTCTTTCATTTAGGAACTAGTTATGCCAAAGACTCCAAGACAATGTTTGGAGACTTGATATCTCAGTGTCTTCCCTGAATAATCTGGTAAGAGATTTTCCAATAATGACTTTTTTTTTTCCTTCTTTCTTTCTTTATTATTCGTATTAGTCACACATAATATCAAAAATAGAACAAAGAAGCCAAAGTAATGACAAACACATAAATATAAATGATCTTTGCCCAACGAGCAACAGCTCCATAAATGGGAGGGGGACATGGACGTACAACAGAAATAATATGCTCGACTCCACAAGCCAAACCATACATGAGGAGACAAGTAATGTATACATTGATAGATCAAGGGTGGGTGGTAAACGGGATCCAGTTTGTCCCTGAAATTTCACCTCAAAAACTAAGTCTCACAAGAATAACAAAGTTAAGAGACGAACCGGGTACAATTGCATCTTCTTCTCCAAAAGCTCCTCTCGGGTAATAGTTAGTCCATAAATTAAGTAGACATGTCATTGCGCACATTGCAACCATTGTTCCAATGTATATGGTGGTGTTGCTGTTTGAGTCTCCAGTTGGAGGTTAGACAATGTCTGGGTCTTCAACTAGCTGTGGTTCCATCTGGGAAGCCTATAAATATGTGTACTTTTTACACAATCAGTGTGCATATGTATGTACTCCAAACAGCATAGTAATTAACTGTGGCTAATTTCCACCTCGAAGATGTCAACGAAACAGAATCTTCGTCGTTATACACAACAATTTGTTTCCTTTTGTTATGGAATATATCTTAACCTAATTCACTACTATTTCTTCTAAGGCAAAGACACAAGCACACCATATCATAACCTATTACACGCTCTTGAAATACACAAATTGACCTCAGTAAGACTAAGACTTTCCTTCAACCTTTCAGTTGAATGGCCAAGATATCACTAGGCTACAAGTCCGTTGCTTATTGCTAGGACAAATATGCTAAAAATGGATTATATGTTCTCAATTCTGATTATATGTTCTCAATTCTTAGAAAAGACAGTGAAATTTGGTCTAAATTGTAAATTACAATGTAATAGCTCTAATTCTCCCAATGGCGATTAGTTCTGAAAAATTAACAAAATACATCTAATTGGTAAGGCATAATTGCAATTCCAAAATATGTTTTTTCAGTACTGGTGCATCTCCTATTAGCAAAACTCTGGCTGGACTAATTTATAATTGCTCCTGTGTTTTCCAATGTTATCGATAGCATATTCAATCCAATTAAACTTTGAATCAGACCGTGTTTACTAATTTCATATCCTTGGAGCATTTCACGTACGATAGTTAATAATAAGAACAAGCACCTACATGTTAGCGAACACGATTTAATAACCATGCATGTAAGTGGTGTAACACAAGCACCTTTATGCATGTCAAGAGTTGATTTATACACCCCCAAAATTACTTGGGACACCACTAAACTTGAATTAGACTAATAAATGATTAAAAGACGTAAACTTAGATGCACAAAAAAACCCGTGACAAGAGGAACATGGTGGTTTTCGCGTTTGGGGTCCAACATTATGAGCTTTGATTAAGTCTTAAATTTCTAATTCATATTTGGCATATGTTTCATTTTTACTTTGATCTTTTCCTTAATGCAAATCACGTGAAACCAGGGATCTGCTGTTACTTTGATCAATTTCCATTTTCCCCCTTACATGTTAGTCTTTCATTTTCGGTTGCTAGCTAACTGTTACTTTAGTCAATTTTGAATTTTGACGTTCTCAAAATACCTTTCATTAGATCCGACCCTTATAATTGAAGGGTCATTTGCGTGAGTTGAAGTTATTATATGTCCAACAACTTTTTTTCGAGTAAATGTCTTTACTTTCGTTTTGTGTGCATATCACACATAAGGACTGCAGATAGTACAGAACAGCGGCCCCTCCAATTTTCTTGACCATACACAATAGTAAAGAGTATTCAGACTGCCCTTATAGATCTTTCAAATTTGACCAATTTTGGAACAACAACCAACACTTAACTAAGATACAAAAGTTATCCAACTGTCATCAAAATTATATGTGCTCACATCAACATATATGCGCTCTAGCTCAACTTACCTAGTTAATTGGTCTAGCAAACTTCTCTTTTGGTACCCTGTATGTTTGAACTTTGCCTTTTTTCGCATGAATTTGTCGCATTGAAAATTAATCTAAGACCTTAAGACCTCAAGGCATTTTAGATTGCCTATTATAAACATATTATCAATTTAGTGCAGTGTGCTTTGAGACACTATGTATTACAGTATCAGAATTTGACAAATATCCAATGCACATAAAATCTCAAAAATATAACAAAGAAGCCAAAGCTCCCACAAATATATACAAGGAAATCACCTTCACATAGCGAGCAATAATTGCACAAACGGAAGTAGGATTCGAAGATGTAGCTGAAATAATCACGTGTTCTAATCCAGCTGCCAATCCAAACGTTGTCAAACTATTAACAGCTACTTTGATTTCTCTAGGGTGTGTTTTGAATGGAAATCCAGCTTGTCCTTGAGACTTGATTTCTACAAAACTAACAAGACCGCCAACAACAAATCTAAGAACCGAATCGGGCATGATCACACCTTCATCTCCAAATACTCTTTGCGGCCAATAGCTAATCCATATGTGCTGGATATAGGCCATTGAACGTTGTACTGCTAGAATAACAATGCCCATGATTTCAGTAATAGAAGGGAATGACATTGTTGTGTTGGCGGTATCTCCAGGTTTGGTTTCCTCGATGGTTCCGATTTCAATCGTCCATGATTCTGGTTGTGCAGTCATTAACATTTTTCTCTTTTGATATTGTTTTGTACGACGCGAGTTTATAAATTACTCATAAAATAACAAAAATATATATATGAAGTTGTATTTTATTTACAAAGGTAAAGCTGATCTACTTATCGAATTAGACATTTATAGTGTTGTGCTTACCTGTTTAAGTTCCACAAACAAAGAAGTGGCATGATATGGTTTGTCTTGTTAGAAGACGATGTTTACATGGCATTGTAAAAGATCCAACAATCCTTCTGCTTTTCATGCAAACCCGTCTTTCCTCTTGATTCCCACTCAAAATGTGCAGCCTCAACAATAATTTAGGTAGTTTTTTTGTTCTTTACGATAGAACCCCTTTTTCTATTGGCTCGTCAGCCTTAACAATAATTTAGGTAGTTTTTATTATTTTTCAAATAATTTAAAACGTAATGAAAGATTGTTTTATCAATGCCTTAAGAACCTTAAGAAACTTTTTTAAAACTCAAAATAATATAAAAATCTTCTGGGTAATGTACAAGTAGGATGATTTTCGTTTTTTTCTTTCAAACTAGCTTTGCTACTGCCGTTCCCTATTAGAGTCATTGTAACCCAAGTACTAAGTTCAATAACTTTTTATGTCAATCTGATGTTTGTTTAGTTTAAAACAAAGTATAATAAACAGTTTAAACAAAGTAAGCACAACAAAGTTTTTCAACATTTAAATTCTTATTACAAATGAATCAAAAATTTACTATGATTGTTTGTGGAATAACAATCAAAGTTGAATGACAAGTGTTGAGTGATCTCCACTATCTTAAACACAAACTAAAGTTATGTGTTTAAGTATGAACTATGCTAACCACTGAGATTGTTCAGTGACAGTAAGTTCTCTCGTAAATGTTAATACATTAATTGTACGAAATAAACATTTACTCCTTTACAACATTCCTTTATATAGGTAAACTCGAGGTGGATACCGTGGGTTAAAAATGATGTGTTAAGCAACTAACCAGGAAGGTACACTAATACCTTATTCCATTAAATGCTTCTATTTTTTAAACACATCTAACCTAACTTTAGGGTAAAGTGTTGACAACTATTTACCCTTTTTATACAAACTCTTTTACTTTGTTAAGTTTATTTGATAAGTAGCTTTCACTTATCAATTCAACAAAATTCCCACCTATTTGTTTCAGATACTTATATACTTTTCCTAACTATCTAAGTTTGGGATGTCTAAGTTTGTTGAAAAGATCAAAGTGGACTCAGTGAGCTATTATCATTACTCATTGACTCCATCATCTTCCTCTTGGTTCAGGGACTTCACAGGCTGAGTTCCACTCAGGGAGTGGTGAGTCTTTATTTAGATTCTGAAGAACTCTGAAGGCGACTCTCTTATTAGATGATAAATACCGGTGTGGGGTTAGAGTCCATTAGGGTTGTAATCTATAAATATTGATCAATAATAAAGTTACACCTACTGGGTTTACAATGTTTAATTAACATGGTATAGGAGCAGGAGCGGGTATGATCCTCAAACGTATGCACGGTTATTATAACTAGTATAAATATAAAAGATTTTACATAATTTCATACAAAAGAACATAGTAGGGTTATATCAGTTGAAAAACCCCGCTCCTTTGGATACAAATGTTAAGGGTTCGATCCTCACTCCTTGCAAAAAGGTTGGGGTCCTTTGGAAACAGCCTCCGTACTTCGGATAGGAGTAAGGTTGTCTACATCTCCCTCCTTCATACCTCGTGAAAAACGGGATCTGGTAAATGTTTGATAATTTCATACAAAATTCATATCTAACAACACAATGTATGCACGGAGTTAAAAATATTTTAGAAAAGGTTAGGTTATATAACATCTAACATTCATATTTTTCAAGTGATGTACTTGTCATTCATATCACTTAAATGAAACACTTGAGTTTAGGCCGACCCGAGTGGTCGTGACCTTGGTCCGTGACACACCTTTCACGCGCGACACATACAAAATGGATGTCACATGTCACGGCCAAAACTTCAAAGTATGGTGAGTTGCTAAACATTGTTTTTGGCTGGCAATCTGGGCCCCACACACAAAAAAATGTCCATTTTAGGCTTTAAAAAAATTATAACACCTTATTTTTCAAATATAAATACCCCAAAACTTCACCATTTCATACACATCTTCTATATATTCTTACTTTTCACAACAAATATATTTCATTCCTGCAAAAAAATCTGATATGGTTTGTTCGGTTGCACATGTCATCGATGAAATCATGGCTATAGCTGATAAACTAATTGCGGAGGATAGAGCTCGTCAGCAAGCATTGTACGACTTAGCCATGCAATTTGAGTAAGGATGTGAATTTAAAGATGATCTGAGACAAGCATACGAGAAATGCAATGACATTCCACCTGAAAACCTGCTCAAATAATAAACTTTTTTAAACAAAGAATATACGAAAGATTACGAGATGCATAATGCATTGTTTAGAAAGGCGGAGAAAGTAGAAGAACAAATCAAAGCCAAGTATATTTGGCTACATGAAAAATACACTTAGGACGATTATGTTTTAGTTTTCGTATTGTAATTTTAAATTTCGTATTCAAATTTTAAATTTCGTATTGTAACTTTTTTGTTTAAATAAATGAATGTACTTTTAAATTTTTGTAGCAGTTTCTAATTTTGAATTTGAAAGGCTCCAACGGCTACTTTCCCCTATAAATACCCCTTTACCATCATTCATTTTCTCACGCAACTTCTTATCAAACTCTCTCAAGTATCACTCATTTTCACACAAACACTATGACTAACGAACCAACCGAGGTGCAAAAGGGCTATCCTTAGGCGACTACGCACCGAATAAGAGAAAGAACTCCAGCTGATTAACAATTTGTTAGCTGAGATAACTTGTATCCGTGGTGAAGAGGTCGAAAGGTTGCGTGAGCTGCCTCAAGACCAACCATTTATCAACTTCGGTCTACAAGCTCTGCTAATGACCGAGGAATCAGATATGCATCTCTCAAATTCTTTAAGGGACGTCGGGCAACAAGTACTGCAAGTCTGGAATCTAGAAGACATATCTCATCAACTATGACAGATCAATATAAAAGCTTGATGAGAACCCTTGGATGATTTGTGTTTTCGTATCATATTGTCATTTGTGTTTTAAATTTCGTAGCGTCATTTGTGTTTTAAATTTCGTATTGTAGTTTGTTGCGTTTTTTTTTCGTATTGTATTTTATTTTCGTATTGTAATTTTATTTTAATGAAGTGGTGTTTTAGTTTTTATTTCGGATGTGTACGTTTTTTATTTCGTATGATTACATTTACGTTTTTAGGGTGCGTTTGGTTCATGCTTTTGGAGGGAATGGAATGAAAGAAAGATTAAAACCTATGTTTGGTTTCTAGGCGGGGCCCACAATTTGGGAATGAGGGAATGAGGAAATGATAGATTTCATTCCTACCTTAGTTGGGTGGTTTCACTTGAAACCTACGGGCCCCATTTTTTTCATTTCCCACATCTTTCAAACCTTTCCAAAATCCGAATCCAATTCCAATCCCACTTACGAACCAAACGCACCCTTAGTTTATAAAAGTATTTAGGGCCCATTTGTTTCATGGGTGTAGGCTATAGGGATTGGGATTGGGCTTAATAGCATTCATTTGGTTGAAGGGTGTGGATTTTAAAATTGGGGATGACATCCTCATAATTGATGATCCACTAGCAGGGGTGAGATTTTAACAAAACTTTTGTCCTTACTTTCTTCTCTCTCGTACAAAGCTCATTTATTGCATTGAGATTTTCAAAATTATGTGTAACCAAACAACATTTTTTAAATAGTTAAACCAAATCCTAAACCAACCATCTATAAGGAAACTTTTGAATTTAAATTTGAATTTTGAATCCTCCCGTACTGTAGGCTTTAGTTTGAATTTGAAGTAGAGTGTGGGTAATATTTTTTGTTGTTTGTATTTTATTTTTTGAGAAAAAAAAAATAAAAAAAAAATAAAAAATAAAAAAGGTGTGTAACAAAAGTCGGTCAATATTTAGACCGATACGTAGAAAACAAGCTTTGCTCGACCGATATTTTTGTTTATGCCACAATGGGCTCGACCGACCAAATAATCGGTCGACCTATATTGATGATCGATCGACTGCTACAAGCCTAGTCTCATGCCCAAAGTGAACCAAGACTCCAAACCAAACGGGCGCTTAACTAAATAATAAAATGTGATTAAAAAGGTGCTAGAGTGGGACCAAAACGGCCACCGCTCCCTTCAGTCTTATGAGTTTAACTCAATCACCTTAAACGACAGAAAGAAATCAATGGCGACAGGAAGCAACCAAGCGGCGGCAGTTCCACCAAAGATAATATGGAACGAGAAACAAAACCGGTTTGAAACAGAAGACAAGAAAGCGTACTTAGAATACGAGTTAAGAAACGGTGGAAAAGTGATGGATATAACTCACACTTTTGTTCCTTCATCTAAACGAGGATTGGGTTTAGCTTCACATCTTTCTGTTGCTGCTTTTAATCACGCTCAGAATAATTCCTTATCCGTTATTCCTTCTTGTTCTTACATCTCTGTAAGTCAACTTTTATTCGAATCGTTGGATGAATGTCTTTTAGGAATTTGATCATCGTGTGTTTTCATTGCTTAATTTATATATAGCTTTAGGTTATGCATGAAATTGATTGGATTTATCTAGATATATATGGCTGTGTTTGGCGCGTAAAGGGCTTATAGAGGCTTAAGCTTTTAAAATAAGCTTTCTTTTTCACACAGGCTTTATGGAAGCTTTTATAAGCCATAAGCCCAAGCCCAATGATAGGGGCTTATGGGGCCTTATAATGGATTATCACGCAAAAGCTGGAAATATATCCATGTGAATTTAATTTTATATATTTTTATGCGATTTTAGATTAATAAGCTTTAGCTCCGACTAATTCGCCGAACAGCTTTATAAATATAAGCCCCAGCCGTGGCCATTTCGCCAAACATACCCTATCTCTAGCAAAAATAAGCTTATATGATGGCGCTTATTAGTTTATATGACTCAAATAAGCCCGAACCAAGTGTTTGTCTTAGCTTATTTGAGTGGCTTATGAGCTTATGTAAGAAGGTTTTGATAAGCCTCAAAGTTGCGGCTTTTTTAAATTTTAAGAAAGGTTGGGCTTATCAGTGTTGTCAAAAGCGTGCGCCTCACGCGCCTAGGCGAGATGCGATTGCGATGCGGGCCCCCAACGCTCAAAACACTAGGCTCAGGCCCACAAACATTTAAAGCGACATATTCAGTTTCCAATTTAAACCCTTCGGTTCCCTACAGCCTTTTAATGCATGTCAGACGAGATTCTTTGTACCAAAAACCCTAATAAATTAATATATATATCATCAATATCTCTTCATCAAACTATATCATATTATCACTAAAGGGACAGGGACACCAAATCTACAACAATTTGCAATTAAGGTGTTGAGTTTAACATGCAGTGCATCAGGATGCGAAAGGAACTGGAGCACATTTGAGCACGTAAGTATTTCAAATTTTTAAAAGATTCTGTAATTTTTAGTGAGTCATAATATAAGTTTACTAATTTATAACTCGGAACAGATCCATTCAAAGAAAAGAAACCGACTTGAACACATGAAGTTGCCAGAGTTGGTGTATGTCAAATACAATAACATGCTAAGGAATTGTCGTGACACAACCGTCGCATATGATCCAATATCACTAGAAGATATTGATGATAGCAACGAGTGGTTAACAGGAATCATGGAGGACGATCTTGTTCATAGTGACGATGATTTAACTTGGACCACGGTTGGAGAAGCGAGTGGGGCAGGAGAACCCCCAAGAAGAACAAATCCCCAAGATGAGGTCTTGAAGATGTAGGTATTGAAGATGATGAGGTCTTGAAGATGATGGATGAGATCTTGGTATCGTCAAATGTCATCCTCTTCTTCCTCGGTATCTTCATCAATTAGGCTCACATAAGATGTAGGTCTTGAAGATGAAGGACTTAATGGTGATGGATGAGATCTTGTTCTTCTTGGGGGTTCTCCTGCCCCACTCGCGTCTCCAACCGTGGTCCAAGTTAAATCATCGTCACTATGAACACGATCGTCCTCCATGATTCCTGTTAACCACTCGTTGCTATCATCAATATCTTCTAGTGATATTGGATCATATGCGACGGTTGTGTCACGACAATTCCTTAGCATGTTATTGTATTTGACATACACCAACTCTTGCAACTTCATGTGTTCAAGTCGGTTTCTTTTCTTTGAATGGGTCTGTTCCGAGTTATAAATTAGTAAACTTATATTATGACTCACTAAAAATTACAGAATCTTTTAAAAATTTGAAATACTTACGTGCTCAAATGTGCTCCAGTTCCTTTCGCATCCTGATGCACTGCATGTTAAACTCAACACCTTAATTGCAAATTGTTGTAGATTTAGTGATAATATGATATAGTTTGATGAAGAGATATTGATGATCTATATTAATTTATTAGGGTTTTTGGTACAAAGAATCTCGTCTGACATGCATTAAAAGGCTGTAGGGAACCGAAGGGTTTAAATTGGAAACTGAATATGTCGCTTTAAATGTTTCTGCCCTGAGCCTAGTGTTTTGAGCGTTGGGGGCCCGCATCGCATCTCGCCTAGGCGCGTGAGGCGCACGCTTTTGACAACACTGCCCTGAATTACACTTGATCTAAGGTTCATATTTTTTAACCCATGTCCTTTTGATCATTAACTAACATAATCTAACCAAATACTAAAGTTTGTTAGCTTATTAAATATTAGCTAATCCAAACACTCACCATAGACTTATGAGCTTATGATATGTAAGTCATAAACCGCTTGTACAACATAAACAAAAGCCCAGTTCATAAGCTTAGCAAACAACCCCTATATCTCATAATTTTCAGCTTATACTATTCATGATCCTTTTTTTCATCGATAAATCATAATAATCTCATAAGCCAGATAATAAGCCAGAAAATATGTGCTAATTAAATATAAGCCAAAATCATATAAGCCCATATAAAGGCTTAAACAAATATCCCCTTAATGGAACTTATTTAATGGAGCTTATGAGCTTATTAAATTTTTGATAAGCCCGTAAGCTTTAATGGCTTATAGCTTGTCTATGTTCATGAGCTCGATTGACTAAGCGGTAAAACAGTTGATCTGTGGTAACAATAGTCAGATGATATGTAGCTATTTGGATGTTTAGCTATTATGCTTAATCTGCTTTTTTGAGTTTTTATTTTACCTGATAACTTGTTTTGAGTGTTTGGACTTTGGATGAAGAAAATTGATTATACTTATAAGCTTGTGGTTGGGGTGAAGTTAAAAGTGATTGCTTGTTCAAGGGTAGAATAAGTTGTTACTGGTTAGAAGTATTTGGGATTGCTTATCAAGGGGGTGTTTGGGTATGCTATTTAGAAAGTTTATCACCTTATTGAGTTTTGATAAGCCCTATTGGAGTATTTGGCCGGAGCCAAACAACGCTTATCAGCTTGTTTAAAGTTATTATTTAGTGTTTTGGATGAGCTTGTTTGAAAAGACTTCTGCTTATTTGAAATTAGATAATCAGCAAGTCCAATCCTGCATTGTGTGCTGATACAACATAATTTGTTATCTTAAACCAGTAAAACAATAGTTGGGTTATGGTACAGAAAAGTTGCTAAAGTTTCCCAAAAATTTGTCCTAAGTTACTATAGTTTCATTTTGTTCACTTAGGTTACTGAACTTTCGGGACGCATACACTTCGAAAATTTAGTGTTAGTCCGAGTAACCTGAACGTATATTTTTTGATAAGGTCAGTAACCTGAGTGAACAAAGTTTCAAAGTTCAATAACCTGAACATGCATTTTTATAAGTTCAGTTACCTGAGTGAACAAAGTTTCAAAGTTCTAACCTGGATGAACAAAATGAAACTATAGTAACTTAGGACAACTTTAGTAACTTTTCTGTACTGTACCATAATCCAACAATAGTTTTATGTAAGCTTACCTAAAGCACGCCAATTGCTAATGCTTTTTAAATAAGCATAAACAGATAACCAGCTAACCTATTGAACAAAACACTATTGCAATTCAGGAGATATTGAGGAACCCCGAATATCGGAAATGCAGTTATTTGAGTGATTGGGATTTTTTTTTAACTAAGAAATTTAGATGTAGAATAATAAGGATCTTATAAGCATTTAGATGTGAAACTACTATTGACTCTCCAAAAGGCCTTTTAATGATACAAAGCGTAAACAGTTTTAGTAAAGCAATCCCATACACCCCCTTATCATCATGTGAATGTTTATTGCTAACTTGTAATCAGGAAACAATCCAAGTCGGTTCCAGTTTGTATCAGATTTGTTTTGTTTCAAAAAAATTTAGCAATTAAGATTATTTAAAAAATCGTATGTGTATAGTTTAACCCAAGACACGAAAGTCAGTTTTTCATTGTCTAAAACTTGAAATTTTTTGATCTTACAAAGTCGGAAGTCGCTAGTATATTACTGTTACTGATGTTTTACTGGGAAGTTAGATGGATTATTAGGGTGATTGTATTTGAGACTCTCTTGGATTGGCAAGTTATGGATAACAATTGGCTATAGTGATTAGGATAAACAGATTATTGATTAACTGATTAAGAAGATGGCCTTTCTTTGTTATTTAAAGCTATAAACTCTTGGATTGACTAACTATGGATACCACGCACTACTGAGAGGGTGCTTGGGACTGCGTTTAGAGAAGATTGTCTAATTATTGCGTTTACAAAATGAAAATAATCACAGAGAATAGTGTTTGACAAATAAAGCTAGGGGTAAGTGGCCCAGGAAGCCTGCTCGTACAACCTTCGAAAAGTCGAAACTTTCGAAAGCGCACTAAATCATTTGAAAAAAGTTATTATCTGCTTTTTCTTAAAACAAAACGCAGTTTTGAATAGCAGTTTTAGACTTGCTTGTTTTAAAAGAACCAGTAAAGTTACAGCTTTATGACCAAAAGGGCAAAAGCTCAAGGTACGAAAATATCTCTGTAAAATGCAAATTAAAAGAATGCACAAAAAACCATTTTTCCCCACCTATGCAAAGCTGAAAAGGCTTGGTGCAAATTATGTCGCCCTTTGGATGAGTACTTTTGTTGGATATGTGACTTGCATCCAACAATTAGCGGGTAGTTTTGTCGTATACTATATAGTTAGTAACGAGTGGTTGCTTTGTTAGAACAAAACGTTGTAATCAGGGGATATTATTTTCTAGAGGTGATGACAGAAATATCTTTAATCATTTAGAGTTGGTATTAGCATTGCAGGTAACATGAAGCTAATGTTTTGTTTTTGCGTTTGACAGGACACTTTTCTCCCCAGAAATCCATCTTGGAACTCCGTATTGTACTCTGAAGATCTCAAGTCTAGCATGTGAAGCTTATGGTTCATATCGTGCTCTGCTGGCATGGCTTACTTATAGCGTAGTAGTAATAAACATAACTTTGCTGCCTAACACACTGTTAAATAAGCCAGTACCCATATGTTTGTACCTTGCTGAAGGATATTGTGTTAATAAATTGAATGTCCATATCTTTCTGAACATATTTTGAGTTGATTTTCATATATTATTCATCTTAGTGACAAATTTTGCAATTCATAGTTGCATTCCGCTTTAGCTCACAAATGGCACTGTGATTACAAAAATCTGAAACAGAAGTTGTCTACATTGAATCAAACATTTATAACCACCATACTTGATTTTAACTAAATTTCAACCTACTTATATGCCAACAAGTATCCATCTGCTACATACTTGATTTTAACTAAATTTCAACCTACTTATATGCAACAAGTATCCATCTGCTACATATATACTCTTTGTAACAAAATAGAATGGTTATCATAGAATGTAAAAAATATATATAATAGGCTTGAGAAGCTCGATCTTGAGCCTAGTCATTAAAAAGTCAAACTCAGCTATTTCAAGCTCATATTTTCGGGCTCAACTCGATAAAAGCTCCACTGTTTGCAGGCCACAGCAACTTCAGGTTTCAAGAACCACTCAGACAACTATGGCTCATGATTGGATACGAGGGAGCATATCTTCACTATTTACCTTCAATCTTTGATCCGGAGGAGCATGAACCATCTTATGCGCCAACTCCAGATAGCCCACAAAAAACTTTAATGGTTGCATATGCTTTCTGAAGCAACTCCCACTAAGATTTTCCAAGTCTGATTTAATAATATCCTGAGACTTGCGACAGAATAATTAGATCCAAGTGTCACCATGCAAATAAGGTTGGACCAAATTACTTTCGTGAATGAACAAAACAGGTTGCTAGAGTAGGATGGAACTTTACAGCAGACAACCCATAGAATGAACACATCACAATCTGAATCAGAACCCATCTATCGCGTATTTGGCGTTAAAGAGCAAATAAATACGATTACTGGAACAATCGGCAACCCACATATGACTACAAAACGTTATCTCACAGTAATTACCAATTTTACAAAAGAGTGGGACTAGACGGACCACCCACGTTGTCAATACCCATGCTGCACTTACTAATGTTATCCTATGTTCCCTTAATCCCTTGTAATTACAGGAGCACCTAATCAAAAGAAGACCAACCACCATTAATTGCCTTGATCACTTTGCACCATAAGGCTTTGTGATTAAACAGAACTACCGCCACCATTTTGCGTAGACTTGTGTTTTTTACCTCAATGCTCCCAACGCCAAAACCACCTCAATCTCGATTTGAAAGAATTTATTCATTCAATCCAAAGATCACATTTCTTGTTATTGAATATTCTCTATCCAATAAAAAAACACATTATATGGGGGCAAATAAGCCATTAATAATAAAGGGTGTGACTTCCTAATGACTTTGCAAGGATAAGACTACCACCCACACAAAATGGGTTCGAAATGCATTCAAAACGTTCATTAGTTATACAGGTTTCTTGGTTAATTACAGGTTCATTAGTTAAAATAAAAAACTAGCAAGTCATTTATTACTGTTGAATCGAACCCGGCTGTGACCACTCGTCCTTCATATTTATAGAACCCAAGTCTTTAGGACCGTTCTAAGGGGGTTGGCAACACACCCCTCACCCCATTTCCCTTCACTCACTTACACCCAATCCCCTTATGCCACATCATCCTCCCACTTTTTCCTTCCCTCACTCAAATTTTGTTGGCAACACACCCCTCACCCTTCACTCACTCCTTTTTTTCTTTTTTCTTTCCCAACGGTCGAATTTTTTCTTCTTCACCGCTCGGTAAGCTTCCCCGTTCGGTGCCTCCCCGTGTCCTCACCGCATGAAGGGCGGCGGTGTTACCGCTCGGGGTCTTCCCCTCCCCGTGCCTCCCCGCACCCATTGCCAACCCCCTAAGGAGCTGCTAGGACTCGTTCTAATGAAAACATAAACAAGTCCTTCTGGAACTGTTCGACTAGTTCCCAAGAGACTAAAACAGGTCAAAAATAAAAACCGGACCAAATAAGAACTAGGTGTGTTTGGTTTGTGTATTATAGCAGTCTATTAAACAATTTTCTAACTTCAAAGTTGAAGAAATCCACAAAAACATCCTGATAATTATTTTGTCATGTATACAGAGCGATTTCCGTCTGGCGAAAGCTTACAAACATAGCTAAACCTACACAGCTTAAACAAAAAATAACTGAAACATTTTTCACTTTCTAAAGTGCATGAATAGGATTATGGCCCGAATCCATATTAGAGCTTCTCGGGCCCGGATTACTTGCATGAAACGCAGATTGCCGGCTCAATCCACCAGCCAACTTCAACGATGTGGTTGCACCATCACCAATAGATTCACCTAATGTCAGCTTTGACATGCCAACAAGATCATCCACATTGATCGGACTCTTTGAATGAACAGCTGTTGGTTTAAGAACCTCGTGAGACTCTGTTTTACCAGATGAAGATTGATCTTGAGAGGACCCCGGTCCAGGCCAATATGGGATAGCAACTGGTATGAGTGGAGATACATATGCTGGAAACATGACAGGATATAAAAGTTGTGAACCGTCGAGAGGTACAGGTGTCTGGTCAACTGGAAGGTCAGCTGTGTTTGAGTTTGCGGAATCCATTGATTCACATTCTTCTAGTTCTTCCTCTAGTGTAGGTATGGTCAGCGGATTGTTGATGGATTGAGCTTCAGGCTGTGACGGGTTCATGTGAGTATCGGCAGACTACACAAATTCAAGAAAAGTAAGTTAAAACCTCATTATGAATTTTGATGTAAGGTTTCGATTTAATCTCCCAGTTATCTTTAAATATTTCACAACTCCCATATGAATACATTATAATAAATCGGAACAATTTGGTAAGAGTTGCAATTTTTTTAAGATCACAAGATTTGGTCAAATCTAATAAATCGCAAGAATACTATAAATCTCGTTAAGAAACAAGGTGAATGCACCGATAACTTCAACTTACATTTAAAACTGATATAAACTTATAAAGGTAGATGAATGAGGCATATTTAACGGATTACTATTATTTAAAAGTAAATAATGGTATAACCACCAAAACTTTCACCATTTTGGCCTACCCGTAAAAACTAAAAAGCTTTTTTCGCTATGGTTCTTTCCCTAAACTTTTTTTTATGGTAATCTCAACTTTCATTTCCATAACTTTGTTACTGTCTATGGACTTGTGACGTAATCCCTATATACCTTTGTGTACTCACAGAAAATTGCCAAAATGGCCATAAGAAAGATTCAAGGGCAAAAATTAGAGAATAAGCCACTTTTTACTTCAATAAACCTATTCATTATGGTCTGACAATTGATATAAAGGTAGATATGTCTCTTGACACTGAAAGTGAACCAAAATGGCCGATTAAGTGATACTTACATCATCGGCTACAATATCAAAGAGGCTGGATCGTCTCTTTCTTCTAGAAATATTGCTTTGCCTGATGAAATATTTTTGGGCATGGCTTGCAACTTGAGTTGGTGTTCTTGTGATCACATAGTTTCTTGCTATCCCACGCCAATCACCTTTCCCAAGCTTCTGTAAACCTAATAGGAACATCCTATGTTCTTCCTCTGTCCATGGAACACCTGCAAACCAAATACCCAAGTCCAGTTTTACAAAAAGGTACAACATTTTATAGCTTGATAGCTTGAAGTGACCATAAGACGCTTATCAAAACTAAAACATGATCCCGTATTAAACTAGCCAATAAACCGAAGCATGTTAACACATTTCTAGGGTTCACGAACAAAAGAAAAAGAAAATTTGCAGTATAAAATGTTACACTAGAAATAAGTTTGCACTACACAATTTCCACAAACGCAGACACCAGTAAAATATATCTGTAAAAATCACGGGTGTCTGGCATACTATTTTTGAAAGTGCTTACGTGGTATTGAAAAATCAAATCAAAATCAAATAATCAAGCATGACAAAATGAACAGCATGAGAATACGAGATAGTGTCTGCAACTGTTGTTGGTGTTTCAAGCTGAGATAATCAAATAATCATTTTTTTGAGTGTATAGCCGATCCTGATCAATAAAAATTCTACATGTAAAATAACCCCGAAATAATCACAATAAGTTTTTTTGCAGCTGCTCCTAAGCTAATTATCCAAAAATGATTATTTCATCGTTTCTGAAACAAACATCATCAGATAATCAATTACGACAAAATGCAATCAAATAAACAATCATATCCTATACATTCCGAAACCACCATCCTCAAATAATCAATCATATGCTATATATATTCTGCTCACTTATATACCTACACACACTCTTGCCGTCTAAATACCCTGCCCCGGAGGGATAGGATATTGTTGTTGTTGCAATCAAATAAACATCTTTAAGAAAACTCAATATAGCTACTTGTATTGACTACTTAACGGCTTTATGAAGATAATCGGTTAGCTTAACTAGCTCTAAAACGGATCATTCAAAGTAACTAACTATCACATGTATGATAACTCAATAATACCAAACTTCCCTAAAATAATTTAAACTATCAAAATAGTCTTTATCAATGTGCAACCAACTTAACAAACTTTATCCAAAACCTTAAAAAGATCAAACCTTTGTACTTTTTACCTCAAATCAACAAAACATCATTCACAAAACAAATCAAAAACACAAAAACAACCTTAAAAAACACAAACCTTTTTTCCTCTCACGGCTAGAACCCGACCCGGCAACAAAATCTTCCGACCCATATCCATCACCCGCCCCACCATTATTACAGTCAGGTGTATCACCAGGTGAATCAAGATCCGTATTTCCATTAAACCCACTCAGCAAATTATTACTACTTGATGATCCATTATAATGGCTTAAATTACCCATACTTGCACTTTTTCGGATCGACCCATCTGTGATCCGAACACCAAAAAGCTTTAAGCCTCTGTTTGGACATGTTCTTGAATTATGTCCATTGTTGCTGCAATGAGAGCAACGCCTTGTCATCTTTTTTTTTATAAAGATTTTTTTGGGTTTTTTTGTATTGGTTTTTGGTTATGTAAAATGGGTTTTTTTTTGGTTTTGGTTTTGGGGTTTGGATTGGGGTTTGTGATTGAATGAGTGTGTTTTATGGAAAGATGAAAGAAGGAGGAACATGATCCATTTGGAAATATAATTTTGTGTAAATAGTGTGAGCCAAGTATAAGTTTTGGTTTTGCCTTTGGGGTTTGGGTGTTGTTGGATTTGGTCCTTTTGGTTTGTTCATTTGTGATAAAACTGAAAACTAAGGTGGTTTACTAGTTAGGCGCAGTGACGTGTTTATAAAAGATCGTAGGTTCAAACTTTACTAGGTATATATTTGTAAAAGGTTTGAAATGGTCATTGGTTTACCCAACTCCTACACTGCGTCAAAAACTCGTACTCTCCGGATAATGTGAACAGTGAAAACTTCATTTGTTTTATTGATGATATCGGGTTGAGATTGAGGTGAACCATTTGATTAGTAGTTTAAGAAAATTTGAAAGATTCAGTTATGAAATCCATATATTAACGCATCTGAAAACTTAATATTGCTATGGGAGCGTTGGATGTGCAATATTAGGAAGTGATGTGACTGAAAATCTTGTTGTATTTGCTTACTTTGTGAGCAACGGTAGTAGTTTGAGAAAATCATATTATAAGCTTCAATTACTGAATGGAATCTACGTATTAACAAATCTGCAGAGATGATTTTGTTGATGTGTTATATAGTATTGAATGTTGAATGAGAATGTATTTTATTTAGAAAGTGTGTAAGTGTAAATTTTATAGAATTTGACATGAATGTTATGTGACAAGATAAGTGTGTTTAAAATGTGTGTTTGTTTTTTGTTTAGTATGCTTTGCATTATTATTATTTTTTTTATTTTTTATTTTGCTAACTAAGTTCACGAATATATAGCAACACTTTATTAATCAGATAAAGGATTTCTTCTTGAACTCTGCCTAACTATCATATCGATTTGATATAAACTTTGCAATTGAAGCATTGATTTTATCTAACCAATAAGTGATATAGAAACAAGCTTTTAGCATATCACTTTTACCATCAAGAGCATTGAGTTTGAGAGTACGCGTACTAGTTAGTCAATTGCAGGCAAAATAAATAATTGTTATCTACATTACAAGTGAACGTTATGCTCGAAGTTTTGAAAGGAGTTAGATAAGTCTGTCTGAGCTTATAAGAAACTACTACTGCATATGCATACTAGCTAGCTAAGTTTGTTTAAGCTCGTTTGTAGATCTTAACTGGGTCCATCAAAGTTAAGTTTTTATCATTTACTTGTACTTATAAAAGTGCATAATAAAGTTATCCTCAAGAGGTTTTAATGTGTGTCTGGTTTATGAGCGTAGAAATTAAAGAATAGATTTCATTTTCAAAAAATTGTTTGATTAGTGAGTTTTATTTTGAAATATGAGTATGAAACCCACACAACTAGGCACAATCTAAACCCAACAAGTATCGTGAATTTACAAAACCCATACCCATTACGATATTCGTAGTGATTCCCTTGACAAACCGAGCATCCCTTTAGTGTTCTATAGCAATCGCCAACCTCTCATGTTTTCAAAATTGCAGGGTTGAAATTAAACATATACTGAAAATGGAAGTGCTAAATTGTTGACACTCTATTACTTCCTTCCACCGTTACGCGCATGAGCTCGGTCCATGGCACGTAGTCAATACGATATACAGTCAATTTTTGGTCAACACATATATGAATGAGGCGATATTTATTGGTGTCATGACTAATTGATTACTTGTTTATAATGTTAAAAAATTTGTTTAATGGTAATTTTTTTATAGCAATACTAGTTATAATGCCCGCGCACGCGCGGGTTTGTTTTTAATTTTTTAAAATAATTATTTAAAAATTTTAATCCTATTGTTAATTGTATCTTATCTATATTTTTTGTATTTATCTTCTACTTGTGTTGTGGATAAATATAAAATGTTACCTAATAAGAAAATAATTTTTTTTTAATATCTTATTTATATTTTTTGTATTTATCTTCTACTTGTGTTATGGATAAATATAAAATGTTACTTAATAAGAAAATACTATATTTTTTTTTAAATAAAATTATTACTAAATAAAGTATGGTTCCAATTTTTTGAAATGAAAAATTCCCAATAGGGGTTTTGTTTTATTATATAAAAGATCTCATGCTACTACATAATATATATCATCTAAAATGTGCTACTTGCCTACTTGGACACTTTGTTATCTAGTATAAACATGACATCCTTAAGGTTGGTGGGAATTAACTTCAGCAAAAAGAGGCTATTTTAAGGGAAAATTACTAAGTCGTCATATTGTTGAAACTAAGGTCACCTCTTAAGAAAATTCGAAAAAAAATCATAATCCATTCGCACTTTAAAGGTGCTACAAGGAAAATTTTAAAATAAAAATATGTTTAATAAAAAAATTGAACACGTGTCGCGTTTTAGATGGACAAGGTTGTCGCATGAAGCCCATGGACGGGTCTAATGACTATTTTTAGTTTTCGAAAATATGACTTTTGCTTAAATAATACGACAATTTTGGTGATTTTCCCTTAATCTAGTGATTATACCGTTTTGTGTTGCTACATTTTTTTTTATTTATTTATTTTTTTACATAAATATAATAATTTAGCGATTGCATATGATTAATTTTTGATAAAATAACCATAAATGTCTATCATTTTCATTTTGAATACGTTGCAATTTATAATGTTAACCCTTATTTTGCACACAATGTCACGTTTTGATTTTGCTCTTACAAATTGAGTTAGAACTCTTGACGAATTATTTTTTTAGCATACATTTCAATGATGATGAAATGATACGGCAAAACTATCGAAAAGGATAAAAATAGTATCATAAAGAATATTCTTTGAAATATATAAAGTTCAAAAAACTTGTATTTATTATCTTTTTTGATAAAATACACTAATACAGTCTGTCTTGGAGCTTTATATAGTATGCCAATTTTGATTTTTTTTAGAACGAACGAAATTTTAATTAAAAGTTCTCTTTTTTGTCACATATGTTAAAATATCTAAATATTATTTTTAAATATCAAGTGTGAAGATATTTTAAGTTTTCTTGCTTTTCAATTGTAATTGTTTATATTGCTCTTAAATAAAAATAAATTAGCTGATTATTTTCACTCGTTATAACTTATAATGTGCATTTTATATAAAGCTAACTTTCTTCCAAAAACAAGGTTTTTTCTATATTATATATATATTGATGCCTTTCGAAAAAAATAATAATAAGGATTTTTTTGAAGTTAAGCACCAAAAAGTAGAGAAAAATATTTAAGGATTCATACAAAAATATAAAAAAGTATATTTTTGTGTGGATTCTTAATTTTTTTTTTATGGGTTTCATAATACTTTTGGTCTACTTAACTTGTGCCTTAGAGCACAAGTCAGAGAAACAATGTAAAGGAGTAACACGTATTTGGGAAAAAACGACCAATAATTGTTACCAAGATGTACGAACACAAACTTAAATAGTAATGATAGTATCGCGTATAATTTACTCATAAATTTCGGACACGTTTAACATCGATTTGCATGACCACCACGTTTCTTTTGGTGTCTTTGAGGTGGTGTCTTCTGACACGTGGGATATTAATATCCGTTGCTTAATTCTCACACCAAAAAGTCAATAGTAAGAAATGTGGACTTTCTTTTTCGTTTGATAATAGACATTTAATGTCTATTCTGTGAAAGATAAATTGAGTTTGAGTTGTATACGTACGAACTTAAGGCTACTCGTAATGCCGATCGAAAATGATTACGATCGATAGGGCTGTAAACGAACCGGACGAAAAATAAACGGATACGGACGTTTAAACGGACAATATTTTTTTTTTCATATTCGTTTATTAAGAAAATGAGTTATTCATATTCGTTTATATTCGTTCACTACGACATTAAACGAACGGCTATGAAATGTTCGCTGAACGTCAATTTCTTGTTTAATGAACGTTTTATTTGATGGTGGTGAGTTTAAGCCTTTTAAATTCATCAATAAAAAGACATAAAAACACGAAAAGAAAATAGTTTTTCTTTTCTTTTGTTTTCATGATCGACATTGGCATATCACATGTACCATGATCCAGAATTCCAGATAAGAAAGTTGATTCTCGAATCATCAAATGTGCATATATAATGCTTATATATGTTGAAAATCTATTTTGAAAATTTTAACAAAAAAATATAATAAAAGTCCAATTATAATTCTATATGCGTCTACTTTTTCATAAAACTACGTGTGAATCAAGTGCTTCATTTCTCACTTAAATATGAATTACTTGTTGAAATTTTGATCTCATACTTATTCATCACTTAAATATATAATATCTATGCTTATGATAAAATATTCTAAGCACCAATGTTATTGGCATTCAATAATTTTATATGATATCTTTTAAGATCTTACACTTATGATAATCTATTTAATGTTAATAATTGGAAGGAAATGAAAGATTAAAAAAATAAGTGTGTGGAATAATTTTATAGTAAACGGTGGTAGTTGAGATGAGATCTAGTTGTTTTGACATAACACATGATATCTTATCATTTACAAACCTTATCGTAAAACTTTATCCGAATTTATTTTGACACTTGGCTTGCTTTTATTATCAAATTCCTAAAAAGGAATTTATCTTCACCTTATCCTTTCCTTCACATTACCATGTTTCACACACAAATATGCTAGTGCAAGATTTTTCCTTATATTGGTTGTTGTGATTTATTTTTTTCTTTTGGTACAAATTCTTGTTTTTGTTTTGGTTGAATTCACAATAGACAAGAGTTCAAGTAAAATAACTTTCTAAAATAAAAAATGTAATAGAAGATAATAACCCTTGGATTGTTTGACTTAAACTAGCTCTATGATTCAAGATACACATAGTAGTTTTGCAAATAACTTGAACTTTTAATAGGGGTGAGCATGGGGCGGGGTGGGGCGGTTTTATAGTAAAACCAAAAACCGAACCGTATATTTCTGTTTTTGAAAACTACAAACCGTTTGGTTTCGGCTTTTTCGGTTTCGGTTTTTCGGTTTTTAACATTGAATCGGTTCGGTTTGGTTTTTGTTCGGTTTTTCTTACTTGAAAACAAGCAAATTTTAATCTTATATAAAGTTTACGATCAGAAGTTTCAAGCAAAAAATTTTAAAAAATACCAACAATTGCATAATATCCGGCAATCCAAAGCTTCGAAAAAACGTACAAAACAAACAAACATTTTCTAAAATATAAAATGCCGGCCTTTGCGGCTTTACACTTTTCGTTTGCAAAAACATTCAAAGTTCGAAAGCAAAGATATAATATCTATAAATATGATAAATTTGAATGTCTAGATAATAAACAACACTATTTTTTTAATAGATAAAGTTGTATATTCAAATCTTTAAAATTAAATTGCAAATTTCTTATGTAGATAGAATTATATAAAAACATATATAAAGGTGGGGCGGGGCGGTTTTTGGGTTCGGTTTTTCTTATGAAACCAAAAACCGTCCCAAACATTCGGTTTTTATAAAATTCAAAACCACCGCCATCGGTTTGTCATATGGGGTGGTTTTTTCAGTTTCGATTCGGTTTTTCCGTTTTTGTGCTCACCCCTAACTTTTAAGGTGTAGATAATTTAGCTACAAGGTTATTTGCGTAATTTAACATTCAAAATCCATCAAAAATCATACTAGTAATACCTTTTTTTTTTTTTTTTTTNGTGTTTTTGTGTGTGTTTTTTTTTTTGTGTGTGTGTTAAATTGTTTGTCGACTAGTGACGATGACGATCAGGGGCGGAGCTTAGTGAGGACTGGGAAGGGTTCTGGCCCCCTAGGCCTAAGCCCGTTAGTGTAATTTTCGCGATTTCATGTGTTAAAAATTTTGTTGTTTCACCTCGGCCTTCCCATCTAATGTATTTCCGGAAAAAATTTTGTTTCGGCCCTCCCACAAATTTTTTTCTAGCTCCGCCACTGATGACGATAGTCTAATTGTTTACGGACGGATTGATTGATTATGAGGATAATTTTGATGATGAGTGGTCTATATGTTCGAAGATGCAAAGATGACATGTTGATTAATAATATTGTGGATGCATAATAATATCACTTGATACAAAACAGAATATGATAAGAAGCAAAAAAACATAAAGATGATCTATTGATATAAATGACATGAAGATTAACGATATATTTGATGCATGATTTTATTAGTTGATGAATAAATCTGAAAACCTGAAAATAAGATGCATAA
The DNA here is from genome assembly GCA_014162995.1 of Artemisia annua. Lineage (NCBI taxonomy): Eukaryota > Viridiplantae > Streptophyta > Magnoliopsida > Asterales > Asteraceae > Artemisia > Artemisia annua. The sequence goes on from LBNU01021279.1 coordinate 184,835, forward strand.
TGGTATAATGCTTTCAAACCAAGAAATAGGAAGCAAAATTCTTTAAATTAAAGTTGATGCAATATACCTAAACTACCCTTCATGTCACTGCTACGTCCTATCCACAAGGTGTCCTACATTTTTTTATTTTAAGCTAATCTCATTCACAATATCTTGTTTAGTGAGTCACTATTATTTCTTTGGTAACACATTATTGGTTTTAATTGGGGTTGAATTCACAATAGCTTGTTTAGTGAGTCACTATTATTTCTTTGGGAACAAATTATTGGTTCTTACGGAGTAGGGACTAGGGAGTATTTGGGTTGAATTTAGAATAGCTTATTTAATGAGTCACTACTGATTAATGAAAGACGGTTGAACTGTGAATCAGTCTAGTGATCTAAAGTCGGTTTAAAGCAAAAAATACCCGGTTGAACCATGAACTGAAAGCTCGATCGGTCAATTAAGAAACCAATTTTTAAAACATTGTTATCAATATTGTTAAACTTATTGCACATATTTATTTGGAAAATAATATTTCTTCAACTTCTTCGTAATTATCCTCCTAGTTTTATGATTGTGATATGTGGAAAAATCAATTGATACAAATTAAGAGAGAATTTTAGTGTACGACACATTTTGTATGAATGTATGAGTAAGAAGATGACTAAGAATATTATGTATGAGAAATGCTCTAATTATTTTTCAATCTCGTGTCATGATCTTTCTTAAAGTAATCATTTGTCTATTGTGTATCTAGACTTGGAATACAAGATAAAGTTATAAACATATGTTTACAGTATAAATGGTTTGTACATAACACAAAATATAAATAGGATCACAACATCAAAACGATTACACATATACAATATTCGATGTAAAATGATATATAAAAAATAAAAAAGCACCCACATTAGAGGAACTAAATTTTTATAGATGAGTAGAAAAATGAATCATTACACTATATTTTATTTGAATGTGAACTAAGAAAAATAACATAAGAGTAGCAGCTTCATTTCAAACTTTGTATAATTCCATATCATGCTATATATAAAGGAAGAATTCATATTCTTGAAAGTGAAAAATTAAGAAAATTATACATGAAAATTATAAACTTTATTATTATTTTTGTCTATAACCTACAACCAATATTATTTTCATTCAGTTTAAATCGAGTTTAATCTCTAATTCTTAAACTTTTGCTACTTTTTGTTTATACCCCAAAAATATTTTTTATCACTACAATTATCTGCCGTTATAAAATCTCGTTGTTATAAACGGTTACTCTTCTATTAGATGAATATCAAACATGATAAGATGCATCACTATTGTTTGATCATCTTCTAATATAAAACGAGATCTAGATATTCAAGACTATTATAGTAATAGGATATTTTGTTTTCTAAATGGAGACGTACCTATTATCAAATCATGCGTATANCCAAAAAAAATATTTTTTATCACTACAATTATCTGCCGTTATAAAATCTCGATTTATAAACGGTTACTCTTCTATTAGATGAATATCAAACATGATAAGATGCATCACTATTGTTTGATCATCTTCTAATATAAAACGAGATCTAGATATTCAAGACTATTATAGTAATAGGATATTTTGTTTTCTAAATGGAGACGTACCTATTATCAAATCATGCGTATAACAAAAAGGAGTAAACAATAATTGGTGCCACTTTATATGTAGAAGATAATGTAAAGAATAACAATATTCAAGAAAAGCTATATTGATTCCTCCCTATGTCATAGGAAAACTTGTGGTCTAATTTCATTATCAAATTTTCATCTCATCTCATATTATTGTTTTTTAAAGATAGTTGGGACATTGTAGGTCAAAACAAAGATCTTTAGGCATGACCCAAACATCTAGAACCAATTATAATTCTAACAAATGGCCAACATTCTTTTTTTCTTTCTGAAAGATGTTTTTGTTGACAAAAAAGATCACCCATTTTTGTAATTTCAAAATAGTTAGAAGTATTGATTGTTAAGATGTTATGTTAAATGATTGAATGACAAGAATGTGAAAAAACACATGGCCTTTGGATTATATAAACTATAGTCGGTGAAACATTTTTAAGAATTGATAGGATCTCATATTTTTTTCATTGGTGACTAGATGACAAAACCAATTAATTCTTGATGAGGTGATGAACAACACCAAGACAATCACCTATCATATGTTGCTATCACGATTTTAAAGGGAAATAAATTCAAGAAATGCAATTTGGTAAAAAGATGGAATCTTAGAAAATAAAAGATGGATGTCGACCATGTAACAATTACTTGCTAACAAAAAAGAAAGAGAAAAAGAAAACCATGTAACAATTATCCACAACTATCAATCAATGTGTTACGTGTATATACCGAACCTCCAAACATAGCCTATTAAAGTTTTGGGTAGTGATATCTCCACATAAGAATTTACTTCATACACATAATTTTAGTGGGGCCTATATAAATTTTATTTGTAAATTTATGTGGGTCCCACTAAATATATGTGTATGAAGTAAATTCTTATGTGGAGATATCACCTCCCTAAAGTTTTGTTAGGGTAACACCAGTACGATGTGGGGTACCTTAACATAAACGAATTAATTTATACGCTTTCATTTTTAATTAAGACATTTTAATTACTTTATTAAACAGTTTTATCATATTCATATCATGATTTGAATATTTGTGCAGTGAGAGTGCAAATAAAAAATGAAAAGTTTGCAAATTACCTCCTAAAATAAAGGCCTAAGGGTGGTGGCAATGTTGCCTAACCATGCCTCAAACTTATTTGTAATTAGCCAATAAAATGAATCCAACACATTGCATGCCTCATCATGCCTAACTACTTATTTTTAGTGGCAATGTGATGCCTAATCATGCCTCAACTTTTTATTACTTGAGGGTAACACAATTAATGGGTAACGGTCAAAAATTTATTGCTTGAGCTTTATACCGAATCGGTAAAAGTTGCCGCACCCCTTGCCGAATCCACCATGCCGAGACGATGACAATGGAGATACCGAGTCACGCTGACGATACCGAACATCATGCCGATAACGTTGCCACCACCCTAATAACATTCATTCTCACTATAATTTGATCCTTTAAAAGTTTTTCCATACTATTTACATGTAATCACTTAAATACATGTATACTACGCATACTAACATCACATTCATACAAACATGCTACACACATACTACACATGTAATCACTTAAATACAAACATATTACACATCACACTCATACAAACATTTTTTTTTTTCGTTCAGTGATATTATTATGCACCGTGAAATTCTCTTCTTTATGTTGCTTCATGCATGAACACCTTCATCATATAACAAACTCCACTGATGATCACCCGCCTTTAACGCGTGAAAGAGGACACCATTACATATGGTCTGAGTATATCCAAAACAAATATTATCAATAAGCCTTATCATTTCGAAAATAACTATAGTCCTTTTCTTTCACGAATACGAGTTTTAACCTTTTAAATGAATAGAACATCAAAACTTGCTTTATTTACATAAATACACGTCTAACTTTTGAATAAAACAATTTTAAAGATCATATGTTATCAGAAACTCTCCAAATGACTTACCTTCTATATGATTCTGCCCGTTTGACCCGTTAAATATATCATTAACAAGTATATTCGTTAAATGAGTTTGTTTTGTACAAATTTGTATCGGCTTGAAACACCTTTTAACCTAATAAGAATCGACCATTAACTTTTATCTGAAAGGTAGTTGCCATTACAAAGAGTAGTTTATATTTGACTAATATCCAAGGACTAGTGCTGAATTATTTGTCAGTCAAAAAGTGCTGATTAATACATTAACTTTCAGGAAACAAATTGAAGTTTCTTTCTTTAAGAAAAGTCTTGCCTGAATAAACACAGTTTTGTCCAAATCATGGACCACCTCTGTTCCAGGAAACTGTAACGTGTTTTTTCAGCAATACTTCTTACGGAAATATTACAAATCAATGTGTGTCCATAATCAACTTATAGACATGTTAATGGTATTGAATTGGTTGATTAAGATTACTTTATCTGTCAAAGGGAATTTCTGTATTTGACAAAAACTTTAGCAATTTTCAGGAAGCGGGGGACTAAGAAGTTATTACGTCTGTGTTAAAGGTACATTACCTCCAAGACACGTTCATAAGAACACTCGACGCCTCCACAACATATTATTTTTCTTACTAACAACTTATATGGAGTCATATCTATCTGGTGTGGGTACCTTAATGTTCCCTCACATCTGCAGTACATTTCCAATTTTTTTGGTAGCATAAATTTAGCAAAGGAGAAATCTTACAAAATATGTCAGAAAAAGGCCAAGTAATGTCATTGATTAGATCCCATGAATGCAAGAAAAACCACTAGTAAAATCTTACTCCTTTATAAGGAGTAGATAAAAATGTCTTAAACTATTAACTGATAATTAAAGACATATAATCATTAATAGGTTTAGGTTACTGACTGTGTAAATGCACATTAAAATATCGGTTATGTTTTTTTTAGTATAAGAAAGATAGTTTCGGGTGGTTGATGGTAGAGAGTTTGCTAAAGTGTAGAGAAAAAAAGTATGGACTCGATACATAACCATGTTACAAAAATCAACACTATGTTCTTGATGCCTTCTCCTATCACCAACAGCTAACGACGTATATCATTCTTATTGTCTATCATCACCAACCACTGTTTATTTCCCCTTCTCTAATGCCGCCGCATAGCGCAGGCTTACGGCTAGTTTTCAATAAAGAACAATTTTTTTAGCGACCCTACTCGTAACCATAAGAAAGTAAAAGAATAATAGGTTCAGGTTGCTCCTGCCATTCCTCAGTATATGTCTGTTTACTATGTTCACTGGTTTCTCGAATAAGCTTAGGACATACAACTTTTTCAAAAAAGTTATTTCATAAAAAATTCTAACAATACACTTGACTCAAAAGAAAGCTTCTGACTTCATAATATGTAATTATCAGTTTACATAATTAAATTATAGCGAATGTCTTCAAAGAAGTACTTTATATGTCTGTGTCTATTTAAGACTTGCTAGCTATCTAATACAAAAGCTGTTAACACTAAAGGAGTCGCAAAACAAGTATTCAGGTATGATCCCTCTACCAAAATGAACAAAGGGTTGCTAAGGGTGCGTTTAGTTAGGGGAAAACACCCTTGTTTTCTACAAAATGTTTTGTGGAAAACAAGGAAAACAGAGATCGCGTTCAAATAAGCGTTTTCCAACAAAATATTTTGCAAACACAAACTCCCCTATTTCCTAACTTAACAAGGAAAATTACAAAACAAATTTTGGTTGTTTTCCTTTGTAACCCACAACTCTCCCTCCCCTTCTTCAAAATAGAAAATACAAACATCAACTAAACACGTTTTCTATATTTTCAAGTGTTTTGTTGAGATAAATTTCCCTTCCAAATTTTTACAAAACTAGAGATAAAAAACAAGAGAATTTTTTCTCAAACTAAACGCACCCTAAGTGTCCTTCCAAGTACGCTTAACGTGTTGAACTGTGTATAAATTTTCCTTTCAAATTTTTTACTATGTATGACATAAAAAAGAATTGAAAAAATAGCTTACAACTAATCCAGCTCTCCATTCTGTCTTCCTCAAAGGTTTGAAGCTTCCAATCAACTGATATGCTTCCACATATTGGTAATGCTGAAACAATAGAGCTCATATTTAGTGCCATTATTATTCATTTATTCGCACACCAGCATATATATGCCAATATTAAGCATATAAAGAGGTCATTCAAATTGGAACAGTTTAGTTACTTATGAACAGCTAATAATTGAGACATATTCAGCAATTGCTGTATATATAGTTTAAAATAAACATTTACAATCCTAGGAAGACTTGTAATATGTACAAATTGTCCTTGATTCTTAAGCATTAGATCTATACGTCAATTTTTCAGCATAAGTTCCAACAACAGTTTATGTATGCTTCACTGTATAGTCAGAAATTGTTTTCGTGATTCCTACTGTCTACGCCATGATTGTTCATCTCAGTGACAATCCAAACCCATTACCTACAAAAAGTGCAGTTTAGAGTATTATAATATGCAATAAGAAGAGCCTCTTAATTTCATGTAGGCTGTAGTATTGCTTATAAAGCTTGGTTATGTTGGAAATGCTGCTTAAGCACTAAACATATACTAAAGAATCTTATATCTTGTTTCTTAGACAAAACAAGTAACATCTATAATATACAAAGTAAAAATGCTAGAGATGAATACTGATCTGAGTCAAAGTAATGGGAAAGAAATGGATAAGAACATAAGCTAACCTGTAAGTTGCTAAAGGTTTGTCCAAAGCATGATCCAAAAGACACTTGTGTAAATATTTCTCCATGTCCACACTCCGTGGTAAGCCAAAGATCTGATCAACCAAATATCCTTACAAGTGAAGATAACATGATTACATGATACAATGGAATCGTAAACCACCATATCTTCAAAGATAGTATTAAGATACTAATGTGTCTTTAATCAGGACTGCAACAAAACCATTGAACCAAGATGCAAAAGTGCACATTTCTTACACCATTACACATCAATATTACCTTTCTAATTGGACAAATCGTCAAATGGATTACAAACATGCTACAAGTTCGATCTACAAGAATAGAGTTTTCGTATCATCTACATTACTATTCACAACAGCAACAACAAAACTTGAATAAGCTCAAAAAAGGGCTTGTTGCTAGAGGATGAAGCATTTTCCACAACATTTATAACCATTGTGAAGTCAGCCATATTCAATCTGCAACCTTTATCTTGGATTTAATCCCAAGATTCTTGAGAAAAGGGATGCCCATCTTATTCATACAGCTCAAAACATCTTCAGCCTTGAGGGCAAATCCTGCCAATCTGTACAAATGCACAGCCGCACTCATGATAAACCTGTCAGATCTTACAGACTCGCTACTAATGCTTTCATACAAAGATATGCCTTTTTCCACAAATCCATAGTCCATGTACACTCTTAGCATGGTTTGATAACATCCAACATCAGGAGTTAATCCAGCTGTGATCACTAGCTCATAAACCCTCTCAACTTCCTCCACCAAACCTCGTTTTGCATATGCAGAGAGTAGTAAGTTATAATGAGCACACGAAGGGGATATCCCAACTTCTTCATTCTGCATCAAACTAATTACTTCTTCAGCTTCCATAAGCTTCAGACTAGACGCATAAGCTCGAACAAGGGCAAGATAGGTATATGAATCGGGTGAGAAACCATCTCTTTTCATGCTATTAAAAAGTTCTGCTGCTTCTTTGTAGAATCCCCCAGTACCATAAACGTTCATCATAATATTGTAGCTCACCTACAACATTCCAAATATTTCAAAGTAAGGTTCTTTGTTACAATAGAATTTTGTTTTTTTCAAATATGTTGCTCATCATTGGTATAGTTCTGTTCAGTTTCTATCACAGAGGTTATTAATTTATTATGTACCTTAATAAATATCCTAAACTTGATTGTCACCTATCAACCTGCTTTCCAAAATTATGTCCTCTCTAAGAAAACGCACTTTGCCAAACACTATTCTATAATTATTTGCATTTTGCAGGCACAATAATCAAATCATNTCTCTCTAAGAAAACGCATTTTGCCAAACACTATTCTATGATTATTTACATTTTGTAGGCACAATAATCAAACCATCTTTCCAGAACGCAATCCTAAACACCCTATACAATACTAACTCTAACAGTCTAACTTGATACATTATATCTATATCTGATCTTGTAATTTTTGGACAAAAATGTGTTTCGGGTATACGCAACCTTACCCATTCCGGCACCACAAAAATACCAGTTTTGACCCGTTACCAAACTCGCCATTTATTACGATACAAATTTCTGAGTAAGTTTTCAGTTAAAAGTTGGAAGATATAATACCTTCCCAGGTTTTATTCCTTCTTCCTGCATTTGGTTAAACAAGATGGATGCTTCTTCACTTCTACCTACAAAACAAAGTAGTTGATAACATATTATATATCCATAACAGAATTACAGATGTCTAAGAAGAAACTCATGCACTGATACTAACAAGTCCTCAAGTAAAAACTGGAAATATTTCAAAATGCTTAACAAACTCTTCTGAAATCATGATGGCCAATCAATAAAAGGAAGAAGCAGCGTATTACCAGCCTTCCCGTAGTAACATATCATGTTCGTGTACGCTTTCTCATCAAGAGCCACTCCCTTTATTCGAGCAGTGTTGAACATATCTATAGCTTTATCAAGATCTCGCCTACGCCCATGCACACTGCATATGTCAACAGGTTTATTATAAGAACAGAGCGATTGTGATCAATTCAGTCAATTGTTAAAACAATAATCTGACATCTTACGTGATCATGGTGTTGAATGTTTGGATCGATGGAGCGACACCATTTGTAAGCATTTTATCATAGATTGTCGCAGCAAAATTCAATCTACCTGCACCATCCAAAATAGTATTGGTTTAAACGTATTTATTTGAATTTTAATATGAAAAAGGTGAAAGGAACTAAGAACAAGAAACTAACCAGCATCTAGCATTGCCTTTATGAAGGTATTGTATGCCACCGTATCAAGCTCCATGTTCTTACAAAAACAATCATTGATCACATTCCTTGCCTCACGATGCTTTCCTGAAAAGTTAATGATAATGATGATTTACTAATAGATTTATTAAAACAAGTAGAGCAAATGGTTCTTGTATTAGCACTATTCGATTTGGAATCTCATTCTTACCACAACTAGTCAATGCGTTCACAAGCATGCTGATTGCAATAGCACCAACATCATGGCCTTTCTCGGTTTCCTCTTTGAAAAACAAGTACGCATCGTCCACTTTTGCAGATTTGACATACACATCAATCATAGAATTACACAAATGTTTTCGTTCTGAAGAAGTATCTGCCACTGCTTTAAACACTTGATTGGCTCGCTCCAACTGATTTTGCTTTCCATATAAATATATCATAGATGAAATAGTAGAAACTTCTGGTTTGCAATTCAGCTTTAGTAACAGACCAAGTAGAGAATCTGCTTCTGGTGTCAAACCTACAGAATCAAACAAAGACTATATTAAATGTTTGTACCTAAAGAGAGAGAAAAGAAAAACTCGACTGAAACAAAATATGTCACCTTCTTTCATGAAATTGTTAACTAGTTGACTGGCTACTTTCAAGCCATTGGCAGTGTCCAATAACAACTTGAGTGTTTTTTCCATCTTATTTGCATCTTGAGTTGCCATATACAGAGTCAGCAGTAGCTCAAATGCCATCGCACCAGTTTGGTCCAAATAGTATGAATCACCTTCAAGTCTTGTATATTCTCCACGGGTAACCATCAAAATCGTTTGAATAAAATTATCATCATCATATAATCCATTTGAGCTAAGCTCTCGAATCAATTGTTCAACATCACTGGACATTTTTTCCTTACAATATACCTTCATGACTGTCTTAAGAAGAACTTTATCAAATTTCACTTTATTTTTTCGTATCTGGATAATAAAGTCTGTCGCCTCGTCACTAAGTCCTAGTTTCATATACAAAGTCAACATGTCGTTGCATGAAGAAGAGTCAGGAAAACCGGTCTCTGAAAGACTTTGAAAAGTACGTTGAGCAGCTTCTACATCCTCCTTCATAACATAGCATCGCAACAAAACAATATACGCAAACCTTGAAAAGCTTACATTTTTAGATCTCATATGTTCCATTAAATCTAGTGCTTTTTCATAATTCCTTTCATTTAGATGGACTTGTGCCATTGCTAAATATGTTTTATCATCACTTAAAAGACCCAACTTGCGAATCTCTTCAAACGTTGTCATGGCATCCTCATATAGACCAAGCTTACCATATATTCTAATAAGCAAACCATATATGACTTCATCTGGTACAATTCTATATCTCTCCATTTCTGAGAAGAGAGATAAAGCTTTAGAATAATTTCCACTTCTATAATAGAGGGATAAAAGTGAAGCACACGTGAAGTTACTAGGAACTAACTTTTGTAGTCTCATGTCTTGATAGAGTCTTATTGATTCCTCGGTAAGATTGTTTTTAGAAGTTAGTGAAATAAGAAGGCTATAAGTAGCCTCCTCTGGTACATATCCCCTTGTCTTCATCTCCGTAAAAGTTCTGAAAGCTTCATCAGTAAGATTGTTTTTCACTAATGAGCTGATAACAAGTGTATACGTAAAAGGATCGGGCGTTACGCCACTTGCTGCCATGTGTCTCCAAATATCTATGACGTTTTCGTGAAGAGATTTCTTGTGCAAAGATGATAGCATGAAATTGTAAACTGCAACTGAGAGAATGATACCCCGTTGTTGTACAGCAGAATAAAATGACAACATAGGCTTGTGCCGACCCCATTTAGCATATGCACACAACATAGTTCCACAAGCAACTTCATCTGGCTCACACCCAGCTTCAAGCATTTCCAAGAATATTTCTTCAGCAAGCTTGATCTTCCCAGTTTGTCCATAAGTACGAAGCACAAGAGTGTAGACTATAACACTGGGCCGGTAAACCATCTGTAATGTAATAAAGAGTGAATATTCTAACAATAATACACCAAACTAAGAGGATGCTTTCTCTGTATGCTTCTGCTTAGAAGTCGGAGTAAATAGGCACTTAAGGAAATAGTGTTTGGATTTGCTTATGCTTAAAAGAAAATTAACAAACAGAGACAGTCCATTTGCGCATCTTTTTTGGATTGGATGCATAAATTAATTTAGTGTTAACTCATATAAAAACTTAAAAATAAACTTCTGGAAACCTGCTAATTTTGTCTCAAACTAAACAGATAAGCAGAAGCCGTTGTTTTATCCAAACTGCTTGCATGTTAAAAAATTAGCAAACAAGCAAATAAGCAGACAAAAAAAATAATCCAAATACCCTATAAATAAATCATAGGAGTATCTATCTATTAGTATTCACATAAGAGTGAAGCAATAACCTGTAATTTCATCCACTCAAAAAAGTCCCTGACTTGCCTCCAACTCTTTTGCTCTTTTAAAACCGTACACATTTCTCTAAAAGTAAGGCTAGTAACAAAAGAAGCCATGACCTGCCTCATATCATAAGACCCATCAGGCAAACCAGAAAGGCTACGAACCCGCTGAATAGCAGCAACTACATGTCTACCATACAAATGACCATTCCTATCGTCTTCCAAGTATTGAATCATCTGTTCAGGGGACCTCTTGATCCACCTAGGTGTCTGGGCTTGTGAACCTTGGTTACGCCTCAACGCGCTTAAATAAAGTGCTTTTGATTTGATAATGCGTCGAGCATTGTCGTCTGATAGAGGATTTTTTGGGTTCTTTGATTTGGGTTTGGGTTTGTTTCCATTGCTTAGAGACCATGGGTCCGGTGATACTGAACATGATATGATGACGGTCTTATTAAGCTTCTTCTTCTTCTGAACACAGGGATGCTTTGAATTTAAAGGGGTTGTATTTAGGAACGAAGATTTTAAACCTTCCATGGTTGTTCAGTAGCATCACCAATCCCGATATATAAAGCTTTTGGATCTTAAGTACCGCATTCTTTCCTACAAAATAAATACATAATCAAATACTATCCAAAAATTAATAATAATCAAATATATACATCAATAACCAATCGCAAACACATAAACACCCTTCAAGAAATACTAATACTATTTTCTATTTCGGTGTCTTTTTGGGGGTTTTCACAAGGATTAAAGAGCTCCCATGACATAACAACATCATCGTGCAAATTGAGCCAGACCAACCTATACTAAATACAATATCATAACACTACTTAAGTACTCAAATTGTCTAATACTTGTGTGTATCTTTCCCCACCAAGTAAGACATAAACACTAAAACAAATAATAACTCTTTGGCTACGATGTGAATTGTGCAATGTGTAAAAGACCCGTCCGTTTATACTTTTAAGAGTCACTCGTTATGTTCATCTATTTAAGTACTTTTTAGTCAAAAATTCGTAAACCATTGTTCATTTTATTTATCTCTTAATGCTTAACGTTTGCCAAAGTTGGGCCCCTATTGATTTGTTTCAATGCTTATAATATACGGAGTATTTGCTAATCTAGCTAGGGGCTTATTGACTTACTGAAACTTAAAATGTTGATAATCTCAGTTTTTTCAATTAGCCAAAAAAATTGATCCATTAGTCGAAAGCTAACAGAAGTACTAGTTGACAAAACATCAAACACCTTGTGGGCATTCCAGAAAATTTTCAAGGGGGTGTTTGTTTAAGCTTATCTATAGGCAGACGAGGTTATATAATTTCGGCTTATATTTCATAAGCTCATGCTTTCTCGCTTATGTTATGGATTATGAGCTTATTAAGATTGATATATGAAACATAAGCTGAAAAATAAGGAGTTACCAGAAATTTAAAAAAGTTGAGTTGGAAATGTTTAGCTAAATTCTCCTCCGCATCTTTCTGTTGGATACTGTTTGTATTATCGGTTAATGAAAGAAAATTTTAAAAAATGAAAAAACAAAGGTATTTGGATTGGGCTTGAAAATTGGGCTAAACTATATTGCTGATAGCGCTATTAAACCTCACGGACAAAATTCATTCGGACAATTAACGAACATGAATGTTTAAACAGATGATATATTTATTTAAAATTCTTAATATTCATTCATTAAGATGTTATATTTATTTAAATCTAAATCGACTTTTGTTCCTTGTGATCCTATAGCGATCTCTCTTGACGATCGTCTGTAGGTTTGCTTGTTTAGGATTCGATTATTCTTTTAGGATCTCGCTTGTGGTACGTTTCTTCTCGATCTTTTGTGTTTCAATGAGGGTCGATTCCTGCTCAACCAATCCAATGGTTGTTGGGTTTTTCTAGGGTTTTTTCCATTGATTTTCGTTTTTAATTTAGTTAGGGTTTTTATTTAGTGTTCTTTCGCTATGGAGTCAGTCGATTCCATGGCTGCTACGGCTAATTCAACAGGTTCTAATGCTAATCAAGATACTAATAGTGGATCTAAAACAGCACCTAAATTGTCTTATGCTTCGTTGTTTCAAACAAAGCATTCGTTTAAATCCGTTAACTTATGTGAATTGCGTACTGAGGAGCGGGTGGAGGGTGCTCATGTTGCAATCCCACTGAAAGAAATTAATGATGTTTCAGCGAGGTTTGTTAATACACTATATGGGTATTTTATTGGGAAACGGCTTGCTTTCCCCATTGTGGAGAATTATGTGAAGAATACGTGGGCTAAATATGGTTTGGAACGTGTTATGTTAAATAATGGGTTCTTTCTTTTTCAATTCTCTAATAAGGATGGTATGGATAAAGTGTTAGAGTCGGGGCCATGGTTGATACGTTCGATGCCTATTTTCCTTAATGTGTGGTCCCCTAATACTACGCTTGCTAAGGAGGAAGTTACTTCAGCACCCGTATGGTTGAAATTACATAATGTTCCTATTGTTGCTTATACGGAAGTTGGATTGAGTTTGATCACGACTCAAATTGGCAAGCCTATTATGTTGGATTCCTATACTAGTACTATGTGTGTTAAATCTTGGGGTCAGAATTCATACGCTCGTGCTCTTGTTGAAGTATCATCTCTTGACGCGTTAATGGATCATGTGGTAGTGGCTATTCCATTTTCTAATGGCTTAGGTCATTCTTTGGCGCGCGTTGATGTTGAATATGAATGGAAGCCGCCTCGTTGTGCCTCATGCAAAATATTTGACCATATTGATGATGCATGCCCTAAGAATGCTAAACAACATAGCATTCAGACTAATGTTGATAAGGAAGGATTTGTAGAAGCTACAAATCGGAAAGGTAAGGGTAAGGGGCCCACTCATGAGAAGGTTATTGATGGTGTTCGTTTTTCAAAACCTAGGGTCACTTTGAATTATCGTTGGCAGCCAGTTTCGAAAAAGAAAGTGGGTTCTGATGGAGCGTCGTCTTCAAAAGGTAATGGTACTAATAACAATGCTCGTGGTTCTACCGTTGAGCATGCTGCTCAAGATCCGGTTCATCTAACGAAGAGTGATGTGCAAAATGCTAATAAGTTTATTCACGATGATTTAAGTGATATCGTCACTAGGAATCCATTTGGTGCGCTTAGTGATGAGGTGACCAATTCTGTAATGGGGCCTGAGGTTGGGGTGTCGCAAAAGGAGCAAAGCGATCATGTTATGGAGATTGATAGTGATCAGGAGGTTGATGAGACTATTGAGTGTGGTAAACCAAATACCCCTATTATCGAGAAAATTGATAAGCTTGAAAAGCTTATTATGGATGGGACAGCTACGCTTGTGGATGATAATGGGAAACCTGTTCCAGTGGTTGAGGGTATTAAGAAGGGTAATCCATTCTCTAAGGTGGGTAATGTGGTTGTCACTGATAGTGATGACGAGGTTTTTGAGCCAGACGATTCTATGCGTCATTACGGGTCATCATCTGGAGGACTCAACGAGCTTGAAGATTATTTTTCTGATGATTATGCTGCCCAGGTGCTTGATTTACCTGAGCAATTGGAGGAATTCACCAAGATGTTTGATTTCAAGGTTCAAGGCAAGTCGAGGAAGTAATATGCGATATGTCTAGGTGTCGTACATGTTATTTCTTCTATGGTTTTCTTGTTCGTAGTTAGTTGATCCTTTATGGCATGTCATAAATGATCCAGTGGTAGTTCAAGCGGTTGCTTGAGGTTAATGTGGTATTTCAGCCACATTCCATTGTACTTTAAACGTTTTTTTGGATAATATATTTTGCCAGGGTGTTATCCCTTTTACCCAAAAAAAAAAGATGTTATAAGGATATAAAAAACATGAATAAAATATTTCAGATATATTTAAACATTTCTTTTATTGTACAACAACAACATACTCAATCTTATCAGGGCGGGATATGAAAGAGGTAGAATGTAAACATATCCTACCTTACTTCAGGATAACCTCAAAAGTAGAGAGACAACTTCCAAAAAGACCTTTGACAAGTGTAAGTGGGCGGGTGGGTGTGCATAGAAATATGCACATGTGTGAAAAGAGTCTAGAAGACATAAAACGAAAAGAAAGCATATAAGCATATAAAACTAGGCAAAATACCATCAAAAGAACTTAGGAGAAAAAAGAACATAAACATAAAAAAGCATATATAGAATAGATAAAGCTAAAGTATAGTATAATAGAAATGTAAGATTAAAAAAAAATAAGTAAACATACCACGTAACCAATGTATAATCAGCCGTTCATGAACGTAAATGAATGAACGAGACTAGTGTTTATATTCGTTCATTTAAATAAGCGAACACAAGATCATGCGTAATGAATGTTTACCAAAAGATCTTGTTGCTGGATTGTGTTCAGTTAACATTTTTATGGTACACATTTACTCTTTTGAGCCATGAGTTACCACAAATCATTGCACAAGGACCTACATACTTCAATCGAGCTTTTTTTTTTTTTTTTTTTTTTTTTTTTTTTTTTTTTTTTTTTTTTTTTTTTTTTTTTCTTTCATGAATTTTTCTCTTGTTCAAAAGTATAACTCCACAAGAAAAGGCATTTGCACAAGGAGAAACATACTTCAATTGAGCTATAAATCCACTCGAAAAAAGCTTATGTGGTTGCAAAAGCCCATCGGCCTCCCACACCGCAACCACCAACCCTGGTACCAAAGTGATGCTCAAATTGTTGAATAATACTCTTAATTAACGTATGTGTGGTTTGTAGAGAACCTGAGTAATAATGATTATTTGTGTTGTAATAAACCATTGGACTTGATTTAAATATTGAGTGGAGTGCTAATCTCCTATTCAGAAACACAGATAGAATAGAGTAAACTCAAACTTAGCTGCTACTCGATTTTTAGGCAATGTCTCTATGGCTCTATCTAGAGAGAGAGAGAGAGAGAGAGAGAGAGAGAGAGAGAGATATTGCATCATAAACATAGCACACTAATTGACCGACGAACCTCACATTATTACACTTACATTACATTATGATTATTATAAAGCAGCCCCTCTTCCAAGTCACCATCGACGGGCAAACTAAATTGAACACGCACACACAAATCAAATTCAAACATCAATGGAGATCACACTAAACACATACTCAGACACTAGCCACAACCAAAACAGGATTCAAAGCCTTCAAAGCCATTTGTACACTGAAGCACTCGATAGCCAGAAATGGGGACGGCACCGCACACGATAAACAGGTACAGGTGCCGCCTGTTTGGGTAGCTAGGTGTGAAGTAAAACGTAGTTTGTTTGTTATCTAGTGCAGTTTACCAATTTAACAAGTATTCTTTAGACATTTGAACAAGACAAAAATATTATCTATATAGATTTTTCCATGATTAAATCGAAGTAGCGGTTTTCCAACACTTGGCATGAATACATTACTATTTTTACCCAATACTAAAAAGATTATATCAAAATTTAAACCACATGTTCTCCAAACCATTTCCGCTCTAACATTTGGAATATGATCTTTAAAATTTAAAGATACAATTTGGAGTTATAAATAAACACAATTTGTACTAATAAAGTCATTTTGGATCATAAGATACAAAACTACAGCCAACAATAGCTTCCTTACCCTGGAATCGACACCGCTTCCTTATGCAACATACAGCAACAAGGGAAAACATGCAAAAAAAGAGCCAGTGCAGGCACGGCATTCTTTCACCTGATGAGCACATGCAATCCAATTGTAAACCAGCTATGATCTACCTATTAATTAATGTGGACAGGATCGTTGAGGATGATGCAAAATCTTGAAAGGAGTCATCTTCTGGCAAGTCTGCTTCTTCTTAATCCTCTTGAGGGTGTGTTGTTAAAATCAATTCCTGGAAGTCTGTCGGGACTTTGCTGCTCTTCATAATCGTCTGCATCGTCTGACCTCCACCTTGGTCCACCGTTCAAATTTGTTTGCACAGGAAGCCTCTCTTCTTTGTTGCTGAGGATCAAAGTGAGTATATATGAATCTCATATTTGTGATTTAAGAAGAATGTTTAGCAAAACCACACAGTTTAATAGAAAAATGTTTTAGCTAATAAGGGAACTCAATGTTTGTCCATTATCAGCTATTTAGACATCACGGTATTGATTTGCTTGATTTAGATTTCTTTATTTATCAAAGGGCAGTTTAGGTGTTTGACAAAGACTTGAATTATATGGCAATATAAAAAGGTATTTTACCTCCAAGACATGTCCATAAAATCACCTGAAGCCTCCACAACATCTCTACCAAGTCTGCTTGATCGTGCAGATTTACCAGACGCTTTCAAGAGCCCATCTTCACGCGGAGACTTAAACAAGCCACCAATGCTACTAGGTGAATCTTCAGGATTAGCATTTGCACCTCTAAAATATGGGCTAGAACCGGGAAGGTGGTCAACTGACTCATTCTGTAGATACTTATTCTTCCTAACTCTTGAAGAACCTCTATTAAATTCTTTTAAAGGTGTAGTGGCTGCGGGCCGAACAGGACGGGTTGCAGATGTTGTAATATCATCAAATTTGAAGTTTCTACTGATGGAATTAAGCATGCTCATTCCTCTTTCTGTATCACTAAAGGTATTCACTTGTGAAACCGTTGGAGTACCATAATTTGTTGTTAATCCACCTAAATTTGATGGAGGTACTAGAAATGATGATCTGGGTGACGAGTTTTCATCACCCATTTGTAAAAGAAGTGAAGAGTTGACATAAGAAGGTTCAGCGATGCTAGGAAGAGTGGGGTGATTGTTTTCCCTCTCCATGGGAATCATTTCAGTCATTTCTCCGCTTTTAACCTTTTGTTGCTCAGTTTCTGGAAGTAGTTGTATGCTTTTTCCCTGTTGAATTACAAGTCACAACTCAATCACTAAATTATAATGCTAAAATATAATCAGATAATTGTACCTAAAAAGTAACTGGAAGACAAAATAGCTTATATCGAGACAAAATAGCTTATATCGAGTCCTATGTATTAGTGTGGTAACTTAAATGTTCCTAACACCCACAGCCCATTCCCAAATTTTTGATTGCTTAAACTTAGCAAAGGTGAAACCTTGCACAAAATATATCAGGGCTAGGTTAAGCAATTTCATTGAGTTGGATGATATTACATTGACTAAATCCTAAAGAATACAAGTAAATTAGCTAGTGAGTTTCCTAATAACGGAAAATCTTTTTTCTCACCAACCTAGTAGTAAGTCCATTTAAAGTAATAGGATAAGTTAAGGTTGCTCCTACAATTCCTCACTCCACATGTGTTTATAATATATTATCTAGTTTCTCAGCGAAGTCTTGACATACAAGTTTTTTTCACAAGATTATTTCGAAGAAAAAAAACCTGAGGATGCACTCAACTCAAGAGAAAACTTCTCACTCTATAATATTCAGTTATTTATAACTCGAATTACTATATTTACTGATGCGGTATCATCAAATCAACTACGCGTTTATACAATTGATTATATGCAAATGTGATTTTTCATTAATTTATCTTCTAAATCAGTTTATATGCAAGGATGGCTAGTTATCTAGTACAAAAGCTGGAAACAACACTAGATAAGTCACAAAACACAAGAATAAAAGCATTTCCCCCTACACCAAAATGACACTTTAACATGTTGAACTGTAATGGTTTCCACTCATATTTCTGCTATGTACTACATTAAACAAGTTGAGAAAATAACTTACAACTAATCCTGCTCTCCATTGTTGTGTAGTCTTCATTCTGTTTACTACATCTTCATCAACGGGATTCTTGGAAATAAAGTCCTGTTCAAAGCTTTGAAGCTTCTGATCAACATGGAATGCTTCCCCATATCGACAACGCTATAAAATAGAGAATACATTTTAGTAATATAACTAGTCAGACACCAATATTTAATTATTTATCCGCTTGTTACAAGCATGGCAAGGAGGTTCATCCAAATGGAGAAGTTCAGCTTCTTATAATAGCTGAATATTAAGACATATTTAGAGGATACTTTAAGGTTAGAGTAATGAATGTATGAGACATGGGTCCAAAAGCCTAAATATATTCTGAATCCATTCAAGTTTGACTCATGGCTTATGCTTTTTCTCCCTCATCACATTTTCCTTTGAATTTGCCATGTGCCGCTATTTTTTTATTAATCATATTTTCACGTTGATGTTTTAGGCCCATGAATCAATTTCTTACTCTTAAATTGATATAAACATTTCATAGAGGAAACATGATATGAACAAACTGTCCTTGCTTCTTAATTACTGCATACGATCTAACAACAATTCATTCAGGTGATGATGGGCTTTAATTCCTATTAATTCATTAGCTGCACTATGATCAGAAATGTTTTCATGGTTCTTATGGTCTATGCTATACTTATTTCTCCTAGTGACAATCCCAGCCCATTAGCTAACAGGTTCATTTTAGCACATCACAATCATGAAACAAACAACCTCTGCATGCGTAATCATGTAGGCTGTACTCACTTATAGAGCCTAGAGCCATAGATTGTTGGCAGGATGCTTATGCAATAAAATACAATCTATGACAGGATGTTTATGCGAGAAAATTTAATCTTAACAGAATCCTTATGCTATAATATAATCTACAACATATTCCATCTTTATCGTTCAGACACAAATATATACCATCATACAATACGTTAACATAGCAAACATTTGAGGTTTTTTTTTTNAATTAGCATATCAAAACATAAAGAAATGAGACCTAATATTGGCATATCGAAATTCCGATTGTTCAGAGAATAAGATCGGTCCTATTAAGGACAGGTCGTATTGATGACCAAGAATTGTAAGGACAATAGGGAAAGCATCAAAATAAATATCTACAATTTTTGCAATTAGACGTTCTAAAGTACAGGTTGACTTATGATGGGGAAAACTATGCTGCAACTTTATTTATCATTATTGTCAAATACTATTATTTAATTAGCCAAATAACCTTGAACATCACTTCAATATAAGATATGTAGCCGTTTCAGGGGAGAGGGAGAAAAGACAAAATAGCATTAATAAATCTTCCTAATATAGTCTCAAGCACTGTTTAGATCAAGAATATTTACTTCCAATTACGCATGTAATATATGTATAAACTTATCATAGTTCTGAGCTTTGACAATCAATATGATGATCCATCTGTTAATAGAAATTATGATGATTCAAGCATCCCCTTCTCACAAAACAGCAAATTCTTGGAAGTTTGAGCAATTGACTTGATACGTAAATGATAAAAGTTTTAGTGATAGAAACATAATCATCTACATAAGTTATGGTAAGTGGGAATAAATACGGTACAAGTTCACATAAGAGACAAAAGCTTGGAAAGTTACGGAAGGATCAAAGAGATGCACCTGCAAGGCCTCATCACTTGGGTCATCAAGAAGATAGAAAGTAAATGATTCCAATATTGAATGCCTGGCAATGTTAAATGCAGCAGAAAAATCATCTATACAGTATCTCCACTGGTCATCAGGTATTTTCCAAAGTCGATCAAACAGATAATACAAGAGCTAGTTTAGGTTAAGGAGACAAAAAGTACTTCTGCGCAGACAGCTAGAGTTACCCAGCTAGAATCACAGCAGACCAGTCAGAAAACAAACATTAAATTAAAAGTATTATTAAAAAAGGGCATAGTAATGCATAATAGCCGAGTAAGGATACAATTGCTTGTTTTGCTACCACCAGATCTGAACTTCCGCACAAAAAGAGAATGTCGATAGCTGACCGCAGGTTTTCAAAAGGATAGCTTCCAACCATCCCCTCTATTTTAACTCGAGAAAATGATAAGCCTCCTCCATCCTTCAGCAGTGAAGCAATCTCTAATTCATCCCTATCTGTTGTATACTCCTGTTGTGTATCAAGATTTGATAGAGCATCTTCAATGAATAGCATTGCACCTTCTTGTGCTGGGGTTCCTATTGGGGATGGCCATGCACGTTTGATTGCCACTGATTTTCTCTCACGGACATCAGAACGCCATGATAAGAAACTAGCATGGCAACTTAAACCTTCAAGAGATTGGTTCCTTGCATACCATATAATCATCTCCATATGCTGAGAAATCCGAGTGCAAAAGTTGTAAGCAAATAACCATCTCAAGAAAATCCCGTCTTTTCAAGAAGAAATGAACTAGCTTTTGTCAGTTTAAAATTCTTCCAAATGGTCTCTCAATCTCTTTACATTTTAAAAAGAAACTACAGCCACACATATATTATATGACAATGCATCGAGAAAATGCACATTCACTTCTGTGCAATCCGCCAAAAAAACTTATGAAACCAGCAAAATCCAAGACATTAATGTTTAAGTTTGTAGGATATCCAGTAAGGCACACCATACATATTTAACATATGGTCCAGAACAGGAGAGGATGCAGATTGAATAAAGATAACAGTAAGGACCCTTATCACAAGAGTACCTAACTAGATATTAGGCATACTAAGGGAATTTAGAGTAAGCTAAAGCTTAATACCTTATGCATCAACAAAAAGCCCTAAGAAAAAAGATTAAACTTATTAGCTTTTTCTCTCCCCCAGAAAAGGTCCATAATCCCTTTAAAAAAAGCTTTACCCAAACGCCTTTAATGAGCTCAAAAGGTTTTTTTTTTTTTTTTTTTTTTTTTTTTTTTTTTTTTTTTTTTTTTTTTTTTTTNCGCTTGACCTTTCCTTTATCTCCTCAACATTTAGATTGTCTATGGTTAGTCAAAGAAAATGGTCCTACTTCTGTAACACAAACAGCTAAATACAAATAAATATACTAAAGGATACAAATAGGTTGAAGCTCGGCAATAATGTTCTTGAATGTTCTCTTGCACCAGTCTTTGACTACCACTTCATCTAATAGCAAAGCGACAATTGGGTCACTAGAAACGGCACTTTCATCCATGCAAACATCTGTAATATCTGTTGACAAACTGTTAAGGAAAACAAAACTAACTGCTAAGGAGGGTATAACATTTTTTATTAAAAACAAGTCATCTATTTGGTTTATTAAAACAATGTCTAAGAAGCTTCAATGTTAGATGTGAGTTTTAACTAAAACATAATAAGATAAAAACTGAATAAGGATACAATGGCAGATCAGGGACAACAAATTGTTCTCCAAGGCAACATCAAAGAACGAATACAGCCTCTCAACATCAGCTGTTTGTTGTTTCTCCCCGTCTTTTTCTTGAAACCTATCATCGTATCTCTTGGAAATAAGACCAGCCTCAATGCACTCGTAATATAAACGAAGAGACAGTCTGTTCCCAGTTTTTGGTATCGGAACTCTGCAAATTGGACAAGCATCACAACGCTGACCACATTCTTCACATAGAGAGGCATGACCGCACGAATTCAACACGCTTTGAACACAACGTCCACATCCTCTCAAGTCCCTTGTAGCCCTACAATGCTCCACTTTAGCTTCATTACACAACTCTATTAGATCAATAGATGACAAGTGATCCAATGCTTCCTGAAATCAAGACCACTAGCATCATAAACTCTCAAACCACAACTATGAGCACGTAAAATTCTTTAAATAGACAGAACCCAACGTCAAATACGAAAATCAAACAACATTGCACTTGGTATACCGTGAGAGCATTGTGAGTCACCCGAAGTTACATGATAATATATATGTGTTTGCAACTACACCAAAACAAGGTAACTAATCCACATTTGTCATGCACATATGGCACTCTTTACAACCCTTGAGACTAATATATATTGTTCGCCTCTACCCAAATCACTGTTCAGATGTAGAGACTAACGGTTCCGGAACAACCTTGTCACCGCAACCGAAGCGAGAGTCCAAGGGTGCAGCGCCTCAATGGGGGATTAAGTTAGGGTTTCTCAAAACAGTTTCAAAATGTTTTTTCGCATCTATAAATACGAATCTTATGTAAATATAAGCAAGTACCTCGTTCGACAATTAAACATCCTCTCTAGTTTGGCCATGGACATAGCATGATTACTCTTATCTTGTAAACCACAAATATACACATTTACTTCTAAAATTTAACTCAACAAACAGTAATCGAGCAAAGAGTATCAAACACAAGGCTAGAGATTACTTAAAGTCCATAAACCTGAATTCACTCACTAGTCAGTAGTCACTAATCTCACACAGCACAACACACTCCATTTCATACTAACTAAAACAACTTCTACACAAACTACATCTCCAAGTAATCAAATAACCTAACTTATTATTCACAAATAGAAATCTAATATTGTTCATATCAGGATATACCCTTATTGTCTTATTGTAACATCCACTTATCTGAATTCGAATGTACATTGTTGGTAATTCCAATTTTCCGTCTTTCTAAGTAGTACTTATCAACATGTATCATACATTGACTTATCACGTCAACAGTCCAATTAACATAATTCAAAATTACTTAAATTCTAAATCACTTCTACACATGCTACAGCTGTAATCAATATAGATAAACCTAAATTATGATTCACACTCATCAAAATCCGAATATACATTTTCCTAATATCAACCTTCCGCTTATTTAAGTATAACTTATTAACACAATTTATACAGTTAGTAACTAATTAATAATTATAACTACCCTTATCGGTCCAATTCTCGGTATCCGAAGTTACTTAAATCCTACAAGCCCTAATTCACTCACTAATATCACACAGCTAATCTAAACAGCCTCTACACATGCGGTAAATCCAATTAATCAAATAAACCTAACTTATTATTCAAATTATAAATCGAATATCATAATAAATAGATGCATCAGTGTGTGTGTGTGTGTGTATACCTGAACTTTGACACACGTGTAGCTAGGTTAAACTAAAACATAACCAGAGCCAGGTCTTACGGTGACACTGTCGGAATCAGAATGTACGTTCTCCTAATCTCAATTTTCCATCTTTTTCACTTACCTAACTTATGATTCACACATATAAATCGAATATAAATAATTAACAGAGGTAGCAGAAGGTGCGGTGGAACGGTTATCGTACATTTTCCTACTTCCATCTTTTTAAGTATAACTTACTGTCACATTTTATACAGTTAACTAATTACAGCGACGGTATCAAACCGGTTCTCGGTATCGAAAATTACTTAAATCCTACAAGCCCTAATTCACACTAACATCACACAGCTAATTCAAACACCTTCTACACATGCTACATCTCTAACTAATCAGATAAACCTAACTTATTATTGTTCACAAATATAAATCGATTAACTCACTAATATACATATACATATATATAATATATGTAATATTGTGTCTATATGTGTATACCTGAACTTTGCGACACGTGTAATTAGGTTGAAGTGAGAGGTGGCCGGAAGTAGGTCTGGTGCGGTTATCGGAATCTGAATGTAGCCGCCGTGATTCCATTTTTTTAGTCGGAGGGAGCTGAGAGAAGTGTTTTTTGAAGTGAGAGGGGGAGAGGCAGGGTTTTGAGTTATTGGGGGTGTTTGGGAAGGGAATTGGGGATGTGGAAGTGGTAAGATAGGTCCTTTTAGATTTGTTGTTTTGGCTCAATGGCTCAATGCTTTATTAGTGTTGGAGGAAATTGCATTTTACATCCTCGTCGTGAGGAAATTGCATTTTACATCCTCGTCGTTATAACGAAACTCTAGGCGTAGTAGTTCGTGATGTTTCGAAACTCGGCTTGTGTGTTCTGTAAACTATACACCGCGAACAACGGACGGTGAATATATCAAGATAATTTCGTTATAAATATGAGGACTAAAATGTAAATTGCTCTTTAAGTTACTTGAAAACTACATGAAATGATGCTTTTACAAAAGTAAGAAGTTCGTTTATGCAGTAGCTCTCAATGTCATAAAGTCATTTTTAATGTTATGAGATGACTCTCAATGTCACCTCATACATCTCTTAGAGTCACCATCAGTGTTAAGGGACGATGTCATCCCGATGATGTTGATTTTAGTGTATGTTTTAGTAATCTAGTTGTCAATGTTATGAGTGCGGGTGAATTTTGGTTCGGTGTTATTCTTGGTGTCGTGCTTACATAGAGTAAATGGCTTGATTTTCAATGTCAGCTAAATCATAATTAATACATTGTATCTAAACGATTAGTACTCATTGTTCAAATCACTAAAACACCCGTTTGTGATGGTAGAATAAGTTGCGCAATAGTGTAACCATTGCATACACACTTATGTGCCACTCTGAACCAATAAGGGACTAAAACTCACATGTTGTGGTTACAATATAATGAATACCTGCCCGTCATTGTAAAACACCACCCACCATTGTAAAACTCACTAGCTCATTACGTTTTCCTTAATGATCAAACGTATATTTTGAAGGGACTCATCCATTATAGCCCTGAATCAATATGAACCGACAACTATGCAAGGTTACCAGATCTCCAATTTCAAAGTTGCCATATTTTTTGGGGAGCTGTTAGCTTTTTATTACAAAATCATCTCCTTTAAAATAAGTAGCTACGTTTGAATACATTAACTTCAAACTTTTATTTTTAAAAAAAATAGCTTCTAAATGAAAAGCTCATTCATGAAGCTTTTTAAACATTTTGGAGCTATTAAAACTATAAATTACTAATATACTCTCAAAACTTTTGTTTACAATTATAGATATGTCTTTTATGTCATTTTACATCTTATAATTATGCTTAACAGCCAACTTACCAAACACTAAAAAAAAAAAAAAAAAACAAAAAAAACAAAACCTGAACAGTTTTGCAATTTATAGCTTACAGCTAGTTTTGCCAAACATACCCGTAAGTCGAAAACCACATAAGCCATAAGCCCGCTATATAAGCTTAAACAAACACCCCCTTGAGACTCTTTAGTTTCTAACGTTATATGATATTTTGCGAGAGCTTCATACCTATTTAGAGGATGGACAAATCTTCAATTTCTTAGGTGTCGTTTGTTTTTTCAGAGCTTTTACCTCTTCATCTGCAAACCATGTCTATAGAAGAAGAGGTACATCTAATCTCTTCATCTGCAAGAAAAATACCATTTGTTTTTTGTGCTATTAAAGTACTTCTTTTCTTTTTTTATTTTATATTTTATTATTTTTTTTTCACTGGTATCTTTTGTGTTATTGAAGTACTTTTTTTTCAATACCATTTTTGTGCTATTAAAGTAATTTTTTTTCTTTTCCTTTTTCTTTTTCACAAGTTTTTTTTATGTTTTCGTCCGTTTGTTACAGTTTTGGTACGTTTATTAAGTTTTCGACCATTTTTTTACGTTTCATTTGTTTTTTTTACGTTTTTGTTTGTTTTTTACGTTTTTCATCCCTTTTTTTACATTTTCGTCTATTTCTTAAGTTTTCGTCCTTTTTTTACGTTTTCGTCAATTTTTTTACGTTTTCATCCCGTTTTTTTTACGTTTTCGTCTGTTGTTTTACGTTTTGGTCCATTTTTTTACGTTTTGATACGTTATTTATGTTTTGGGCCTTATTTTAAACATTTTTGTCAGTTTTTTAACGAAACCTAGTTGTTAATTATTGATTGTTGATTTGTTATTGGTTGTTTGATTGATTGACTAACGTTAGACTTAGGAAAACTGGTAAAATCTCCTATACGGTAACTAGCTTGAACGTCTTTAGAAACGTAATCGGATGTGTTGATTACATTCTCGGACGGAGACGAGGATTTTGTCTATCAAATGCCCCGCTCACACCTTAGGTTTAAGAATTTTTCTATTGAGGCATGTAATAGACTACCTCCTCGCGATATGCTGAGTAAGAATGATAAAAGGAAAGGGCTTAAATATCCCCATGAAAAGAATAAGAGATATTATCGTGGATGTTTAGAGCTAAATGATGATTATAAGAAAGATGAGGCAACAATTAGATGGCTCACATTCGGGTACGTGAGCATTAGTGACACTAGGTGAGAGTGACTTTGAGTCTAGCTACAAGACTCGTAAATAAAGAAAAGCGCTTCTTGGGAGGCAACCCAAGATTTATTTTGTTTGTTTGTTTATTTGTTTTTATTTGCTTCCGTATGAATGTTTCATTCTTATTGTTTATTGTTCATGTCTCAAATAAAATTATAAAAATGATTTATTTTGTTTTTAACCTCGTCTTAATTACATATAAAGGTATTTTTCAAAAGTACTTGGGACAAGAATTTTCGAAAATGAAGCATTTTGGGCGTTTTTGGAGTTAAAAGTGAAGAAAACGACAAAATCAAGAAACTATGCTGGAAATTGCACCTGACAACGTCACGCTTTACAAGGTGATGCCGTCACTTGAAGATTCATGAGGTGGATACATTTACAAGTGACGCTCCAGAAGAATATTGATGGAATAACACGTGACGCCGTCACGTGTTACTGGAAGTAGGCCGCCACGTATATAATCAAAGAGAGACGACCCAGAAGAAAATAAAGAGTGACGACGTCAAGAAGGTTTATTGGGCGTCAAGAAACCCTAATCACGGCGACTTGACGGCGTCAGGACTCATAACCTGACGCCGTCACCTTTGTAACTATATATATATATATATATATATATATATATATATATATATATATATATATATATATATATATATATTTGGATTTTTTCATTAGAAACAGGTGGAACTTGTGGAACTTTGTAGGGAACTTTGGAGTCCGAATTTTACAATTTTTTTGGGGTTTTAAACCCTAAGTTCTTCCATGTTTAATTGAAAGATAAGTTCTCCGTTAATCATTCAATACGTTTATGTGTTTATTTGATTATTGTTTATCTTTCTTTTCAATTAACATGCTAGCATTAGATGCTCTTAGTGTTTGCTTAGATCTAATGAAAATAGTTGTTTAATATTGAATTGTTGGTTTTGTTATTGGTTGTTTGATTCCTTGTGAAACTAACGTTAGGCTTAGGAAAACTGGCTAAATCCCTAATACGGTAACTAAGCTTGAACCGTCTTAAGAACGTAATCGATGGTGTACCTAGTTTTAATTGATTGTATTTTAATGCATGAGTAAGTTGTTTGATGATTCTATGGTAGGAACACTAAATGTGTCATTATAAGAGAAAATAATACTGCATAGAGTTGGGAAAGACCGTACACGGCCCACAACTGGGTATAAAAGAATGCAATTCTTCATCAGCACCCCAATTGAACATTTCATACAATAAACTAGGGTATGGGTCCCTAAGTAAAACACGCTTGTCTTCCTAATAGAGTAATCCACCGCAATTTACTTTCTTTGTGTATTTATTTATTTTTGCAATATTAGTAATTTGGGTTTAAGTTGACTAGCAAACTAATTTCGCTCCCACTCTTCTAATACCCGAGATTTTTATTTGCTTTCAATAAAATGAAAATCAAAAAGAATCAATCCTCACCTTTGACCTAGTTACTAGCCTTCCATCCTACGACACTATTCCCCTAGAAAACGATCAATCCCCGGTACTTGCTGATAACATCAAATAACCTTGATATTTAAGTGTCAAGTTCCCCCTATTAATGCTCATTTATATTAATAATTATGTGGATATAATGCTATTATCTTTCCATATTTTTGTAATCCAGGTTCAAATAAGTGGGCATAGGAGCTAAAGAGACGAGGAATTTGGAAAGTACGTGCAAAAGATAGACAAATTCCAAGTATGCTAGAAGAACTAGCGGCGTAACTCCCAATCTCTCCAAATTACGCGTAGCGAGGATTGCTATAAGAGATCAAAGTCAACACGAATAAGAGTTAACGGTGGTAACACATTGTCGTAAGTTTACGCCGTAACAAACCACAATGGCTTTTGAAAGAAATCGCTCAGATCCTTGAAGACTACGCCGTAACAACAAACTATGGAATACGGCGTAGCAACGAGTACGAGAGTAGTCCAAGATCAAGAATTAAACAATACGACGTAACACACCTTTTGGAATACGGCGTAATGAAAGACTTGCTAAGAGTTATTTCAGAATCCGATAAATACTCTACCGGCGTAACCATTTGGGAGATTACGACGGAGAACGAAACCCTAAAATCACTATTTAGCGTTAAACAATTCATCAAATTACGCCGTAAAACCTAATAGATCTGGATAGATTTTCAGCAGTTACGGCGTAAACACCATTTCATAGTTCCCCAATAAAACTCCCGACGGCCTATAAATACAGCCCTAAAATTCTGCATTTCACATCAACTTTCTCAACCCCACACAAAAGTTCCAGAGAATCGTTAGGAGCCAGTTAGGAGCCCTTCTACAGCAGAATACGAAGCTTTCACAAGGGAGAAATCACAACCTCAATCAACCGAATAAGTTTTAGCATTTCATTATTTCAATTTACATTTCGAATATATGATCTTGGTAAAACATTATTTCGAGTTGTTTAATTTCTAATATGATTGGCTTAAGCACCTCTGGTGCTCCAGCCTTAAGTTTTATGATGCTTATATTGTTTTAAATCAATGTTTCCGTAATTTTAATTATATGCTTTTACGTGTGTGCATGCGTTGTTTATCTTGAGTAACCTATTGTTTCGGTAGTTTGATAATGCGGTTGTATCCATTACGCTAGATTTAATTTGAATTAAGACCCCATGAGTTAGTAGGCTAGAAAGAATGGAGCATAAGGAACACTAGCCCTGATGGATGCGAGGAAATGGGAGGGATGACATACTGACCATATTTGCCTCGTGTGCGAAATTTGAACCATAGGATCACCTTCCGTACTTGATACCAAGAAGTTAGAGAAAATGGTCTAATGAATCGTGACAACATGCACATTGAGATAAGTCTAGCATGTACGTGGCACTTAATGATCTCAAACCCGTAATACCATACGTCAGCTTTACTACATGGGAAGCGCCATGGTTTCCTGACAGTGATTCGGGGGAGATAGGCTAGGGAACTTGACCATATGCACCTAGTGGATATAATGCTCGCCCCAACCTAAAACAATAAGATTCGTTTAATAGGGAAATGACAAATAAAATGATATGGGAGGTGTACTAGCTAGTACACTTTTTCCCCACTGCCTTCACGAACTTTACTTTTAATTTGCATTTGTTTTTCTTTTTTTGTTTTTTATCTTCAAACCTATCAAATTCAAATAAATCTTTCTTTTAATTAGTGACATTAGGACCTAGACATAGTCCGCACCAACCATGCCTCTTGGGGACGCTCCGGGAGTTCCATTACTTTCTTAATACCGACCGGATTCTCTGTCCTTTAAGGCAAATAGGTAGACCTTAAAGGTAAAAACGATAATTATAATATTAAAAACCTGGTCTAAATGTTGGAGTATGCCTCGTGTCCATAATAACTATTAATGCTAGACATATGTGCCTATGGGGTCACCAACATAAATTACACTTAGGTACCTTTTCTTTTATGTATATTTTATGGTACTTACGACAAAAATAAGCTAACGAATAACAGGAACACTATTGGGCATCCTAAATGCATGAGTATGTACTTAATCCTTGGACTTTGAAAACAAATGGGAAACCATTGGCCCAAAAGAAGTGGCCGCCACGAAGGAGGGTCAACAAGGGGGGTTATGGTTTTGATTTTATGCTAATTAAAAGAGATTATCTCCTCATAATTAGAGACAACATTTCCAATAAATTCTCTCCCTCTCCTTCTCACTTCTTTTGGACGGCAAACAAAACAAAACAACCTATGGTTTGTTCTTGTATCAAATCTTTGAATTCTTTGTTTTAAAATCCAAAAGGCATTTGAAGGTAGGGTAGAGGACTACATCCAAGGGGTATGACGGTGAGTTGTAGTGTGGACATACATAGAGGTGAATCTCCATTGGTCACTTGGGTTTTTGTTGGTGAATCGTTAATTGGTGATAGTTCCATTCGTTGGCAACCGATCAACGCTACAAAGGTATAAACATGTGTGTTGTTTGAATTTAAATCATATGGCTATATGGTCCGTGTGGGTGATGTTGGTTCCCCGCTGCGTTTATTTGATTCATATGTATTTTATATTCCAAACATCTCCTATAGTGGTATCACGAGCCATCCATATTGGCCATATGATATCGGTAGTGTAAAAATGTGCTAAAACGCATGTAAATTTGATTGTTTTGTGAAGCGATTTCAATTCAGGCCCTAGCTTTAATTTTCTGTGGTAAAATGATATTAAAAGGTCCTACTCAGTGGATTTTGTCACAAGGATTTGACACGATTACAAAGGGGTTAATTATTAATTATTTCTTGTTTGTTGGCTAATTATTTTGATTTATTTGTCATGGAAATAATGCATGTTGGTCATGGAGTTGCCAACACCATGTTTTAATCATAATATATGGTATTATTATGGTTTTTATATGCAAAGCCGAATGAACTAAAGACCAACTTGGACAATGAATCGTTGTGAATTTGTTTAAGAGTGTTACCGCGGTTGCAGCGGGGTGTGGGCGAAAAAGGGATTTCCCGTAGCTAAAAAGAAGAAGTTTTGTCTAAAGTGTGGTGTGGAAAGTATTGTGTTGGTTTGTTTTTTTGGTATGTATGTATGATTAAAAGGAAATTTGAGTAATCAAACATGATATTTTTTTAAACCATTGGATGAAACTTTTATGCTAGCTTAGATCTCTTAGTGTTTGTGATTGGTCCCGAAACGGTCAGGTTTTATCACACGAGCTAACCACTTGTGAATGATCAACCGTAATAAAATCCTGAATGTTCAAGACACAATGCAATGAAGTCCAGAGAGTATAGAAATATTCCCGGGTCGTTATGTCCCGACGAGGCGTGAATTGTATCGAAAACGTGTTTGTGATCGAGTGATTTTGAACGGGAAAAGGGTTATGA
Source organism: Artemisia annua (assembly GCA_014162995.1). Classification (NCBI taxonomy): domain Eukaryota; kingdom Viridiplantae; phylum Streptophyta; class Magnoliopsida; order Asterales; family Asteraceae; genus Artemisia; species Artemisia annua. The sequence goes on from LBNU01021279.1 coordinate 216,574, forward strand.
GTGATTATACTACGAGAATATGAATAAAATTGACTAGACAAAGCTATATGAACAAACACGTAAAGCAGAAGAACTTAGAAACGTTTAAAAACTAAAAACGCGCGTTTTAATTAAAAATAACGTTTACGCGCAAAATAAAAAGTGAAACGGGAGCAAATAAAATCCTACAAATGTGAAAATTACTTTTTTACAATTCTAATGACAAAAGAAAATTTTAAGAAAAAGAAAAAAATATTTTTTTTTTTGACTTTTTAATTATTTAAAATTAATTAATTACTAATTACTAATTAAACTAATTTAAATTAAAATGATTACTAAACTAATTTAGAAAATTACCTAACTTTTTCTAAAACTATTTAACAATTAAGAAGTCCTAAAAAAATTATAAAAAGTTCCTAAACTTATAAATAACTATTTTAGATTTAATTTACTTAATTATTAATTAAAAGCTAGTTAAACTAAATTAATTAAGAATAATAGCAAATGAACAGTGACAATTAAGAAACTATTTTCTAAAAATACTATATGATTAATAAAAGCTTA